>SZWC01008071.1:69254-88373 GCA_023375785.1 Penium margaritaceum
GGGGGGGGGGGGAGGGGGGGCGGATGGGGCCTTTTTTTTGCCGGACAGGGGCGGATGAGGCTATCGTTTTGGCGGAGGGGCGGATGAGGCTTATCTTTTTGGCGGAGGGGCGGATAAGGCCTACTTCTCTGGCGGAGGGGCAGATGGGGCTTATCGTTCCGACGGAGGGGCCGATGGGGCTTTTTGTTCCGACGGAAGGGGTATATGAAGGTCAAGGGTGGCAAAACAGGGGGTAAATGGCATTTTCACCGTTCTTTAATAGTTAAGTAGGAAGCGGCTCCACGACTTCACCTTTTCCGTGGTGTGAGCAAATTGTCAAGAAGATTTCTCCTTAATTTTTGTATCCAATAATGCACCAGTACATTCGTGAATGTTATCTGTGAGGTTTTGGATGCCTGCCCAAGTGAAGCGACATTGTGTTAAGGTCCAGTTATGCAACGTCAAGAACATGTAAATGACGACTTGTATATGACATGTAAATGTAAGGAACATGGATGGGTTATGAGCAAGCACTAGATGCTCACGACTATAGAACAAGTCTTTTTCTCAACATTTAAAATTTTCTCCTCATATGCATGGATGCTCATGGATTCCCAATCTAAATTACCATTATGATATCATATGCCCCATTTGGATGACATTCTTTACCAATTACATGAGTCCAATGTGTGAACTTGCTTAAAAAATGGATGTCACTAGACCCATTACAGTCATAACTATAAAGAAGCATAATTTGTTTACTCTATAAAATATGCATAATGTTCATACTAAGGTTAGTAGGTCTCAAAATTCCAAAAACAAATTGAAACATGGCAACTTTCATCGTAGTATGCCTTAAAATCTGATTCTTTTCTTACTTTCATAACAGTATATCTATTAAATTCTTCATTATAGGAATAATATGTTCTTACTTGGTTGTTCGGGGTGATGAAGCTTCAATCTACGATTCGACAAGTATGGGCTTAACTATGTACATACATTCTTTTGCCTTTAATTGAATGTGTGGATGGGTTTCTTCAATTTAAAAAATGATAAACTCAAAGCTCAAATGAAGCGTGAGATTTTCCATAGCATGCGAATGTGATGCATGTCTTCAAGGTCAAACATGACCCTTCGAGTAGACATGTTTGAATCAATCATTGCAAGAGGAAATTTTGATATAATAAAAAAATTATCTATCACATTTGGGTAATAGGAAGCGGTCACAATTGTAAAAAAGGAACTATTATGCATGTTATGTATGGAATGTCACAATAAGAACCATCTTCAAAGAACAAAAATTATAAGGAGATTACAACGTATTGATCGTTAGCATGATATGGATATTTGTTCGGAAAGATTCACAAATTTTGGATCTAGGGTTGGATATACAAGGTCCTTTGGACCGAAGGGGTCTTCTTATAACTCCTTCTTGCCTCGGGTTTGAGTTGTAGATTTTCTCGGAGGACGATTGGACCGAAGGCTCTCCTGCAGAAACATGATCGTCAAGGCCCCTGGAGCGCACCGCGTCGCCCGGTGATTTCAGGGAGCCTGCGACTTGCGGCACATGCCGAAGCGCACCAGCTCTGCAACAGTACCGCGGACTCACAAGCCACAGGAAGGTTGCTCTACCGGTGGTATGGTAGGACAGGGCGGCCTCCCTTCCCCTTCCGTCATCCTGGCAACGAGGGAAGGAGGGCCACGGTGCTATGCGCTTCGAGCATGAGCAGGGGAGGAGGTTGGGCGTGGACGACTTTCGTCAACGAACATGCCGCGCCCGCGCTCTCACCGCGCGGGGCCTCTAGCGATTAAAGCGTCGGCTTTGCACATCGTGGAAGCACTCTGCACCCGCAAGCCTCCCCTGAGCAAAGCTCACTGGCTAGCACTTTTCTCATCAAGTTGAAGGGGACGAACGACATCCGCGGTCGTCACCATGGCTGCTGAGGCCCTGCTTCGCACGTGCTTTATTGCATTCCTCGCGTTCCAGTTGGGGACACTTGTGGCTGAAGCCATTGATTATCCACCCGTAAGAAAGCGCCTGCATTGCCGAGACGAAAACTTGTGGCTCAGCCTTGTGGTGACCTGACGTCAGTGAATCTTGTGCACTTGGCAGGGCTGCCCATCAACATATTCCCGTGCACTGGGACCCCTCAAGAGTGACTTTCCTGAAGGTTTTGTCTTCGGAGCAGCAACAAGTGCGACGCAAGTGGAAGGAGCAGCTGAGGGCGACGGTCGCTCTCCAAGCATCTGGGACGTGTCCTCGTTGACACCTGGTTTCATTAAAGATGGGACAACCCCTACAGTAACCGNCTACTGCGGCTTCCTCTCGACCAGCAACGACTTCGCAAACTATGCCGAAATCTGTTTTAAGGCCTTTGGAGACAGGGTCAAGACGTGGATCACTCTCAACGAGCCAGCTGAAGTTGCAGTCCAGGTAGGCAACGTGATGGGTAGCTGTTGATGGACGTCAGTTCCTCACGGTAGATCTCTAAGCACCTGTGTGCGGCAAGGTTTTGCAGGGCTACGGAACTGGTGGATTCGCTCCAGGCCGTTGTTCTAACAGAAGTACTTGCCCGGCAGGCGACTCCAGGACAGAGCCTTACCTGGCAAGTACTTGCCATGCACCTTCTTGGGAGGCAAAGTGTGCATTATCCGTCCACCACTTTGACTATCCATTTTATTTTTGTACAGGCGGGACACAACCAACTGCTTGCACACGCAGCCGCATCCAATATCTACAGGCAACAGTATCAGGTAAGTCCCATAAGAAATTTCTCTCTCAAATCAGCTTTTGTGCACCAGGTGGTACTCGCTCATGATTTGTGCCGTCTTGCATGTTCACAGGAGGCGCAAGGGGGTAAGATTGGGATCTCCCTTGACTCTCAATTCTTGTACCCCTCTGACAACGAGCCTGCCAACGTTGCCGCGGCGGAAAGGGGCATGGAGTTCTCGTACGGCTGGTTCGCTGATCCCATCCATTTCGGGGACTATCCTGCTGCCATGCGTACCTATGCTGGTGATCGGCTCCCTCAGTTTACTGAAGCTGAGAGTGAAATGCTCAAGGGCTCTGTAGACTTCTACGGTGTGTCTACTCACCAACGTAAATCCTCCTCAATCCTGCTACNGGACCAATACCACAAGTTCCAGGTGCGTTAAACCTCTCCAAGTACCAAGTAGTCGCCATGGGAAATTTAGACCAAATGTAGGCGAAGCCTGACATCGATTTCATCACGTAATCCGATTCTATTCAGGAAGACGTCCAGCTCCTTTCCGACGCCGGCTTCAAGTCCTACCGGCTTTCCATTTCCTGGTCGAGAATCCTTCCAGGTGGGATCACCTTGCACTTAGTTTTAGATTTCCTTGCATCGTTCTTCGAGATAAAAGGAGCCTAAAAAATACTCCACGCTTTTCAGATGGGCGCGGTGCTATCAACCAAGCTGGGATCGATTACTACAATGATTTAATCAACGCTCTTCTCTCAGCTGGTAACGCAATGCGTCATTCGTTTTTAGCCTTCCCGCAAACAGACATTCTATTTCCAACCGGATTCCGTGACATCCAGGCTAAGCATGGCGCACTATGGTTCTCGCAGGAATCGAACCGGCTGTCACACTGTACCACTGGGATCTTCCCCAAGCTCTTGAGAATGAATACGGTGGCTGGCTGAGCGCAAACGTTGCGTACGTATCAGAAGTCTGTGCTTGTTGCTTAGGATGCAAAATCTTCCCGTCTCATTTGTCTCTGATTAAACTGTTTCTCCTACTGCGGCTTCCTCTCGACCAGCAACGACTTCGCAAACTATGCCGAAATCTGTTTTAAGGCCTTTGGAGACAGGGTCAAGACGTGGATCACTCTCAACGAGCCAGCTGAAGTTGCAGTCCAGGTAGGCAACGTGATGGGTAGCTGTTGATGGACGTCAGTTCCTCACGGTAGATCTCTAAGCACCTGTGTGCGGCAAGGTTTTGCAGGGCTACGGAACTGGTGGATTCGCTCCAGGCCGTTGTTCTAACAGAAGTACTTGCCCGGCAGGCGACTCCAGGACAGAGCCTTACCTGGCAAGTACTTGCCATGCACCTTCTTGGGAGGCAAAGTGTGCATTATCCGTCCACCACTTTGACTATCCATTTTATTTTTGTACAGGCGGGACACAACCAACTGCTTGCACACGCAGCCGCATCCAATATCTACAGGCAACAGTATCAGGTAAGTCCCATAAGAAATTTCTCTCTCAAATCAGCTTTTGTGCACCAGGTGGTACTCGCTCATGATTTGTGCCGTCTTGCATGTTCACAGGAGGCGCAAGGGGGTAAGATTGGGATCTCCCTTGACTCCCAATTCTTGTACCCCTCTGACAACGAGCCTGCCAACGTTGCCGCGGCGGAAAGGGGCATGGAGTTCTCGTACGGCTGGTTCGCTGATCCCATCCATTTCGGGGACTATCCTGCTGCCATGCGTACCTATGCTGGTGATCGGCTCCCTCAGTTTACTGAAGCTGAGAGTGAAATGCTCAAGGGCTCTGTAGACTTCTACGGTGTGTCTACTCACCAACGTAAATCCTCCTCAATCCTGCTACCAATTTTTTGCGTGCGACTTACATTGCCTGCTCTAACGCTGCAGGCATCAACTTCTATACGTCGTCGTATGCATGGGAAGGGGAACCTTCCTCGATTGGACTTCCATGGTCAGACTCCCAAGTTATGACGAGCCGTAAGTCAGTTTACTGTCCTAGAGCGTTTCACCTTTCGTGCGCTGTCAGACCTGGTCTTACCTTCGTTCAAACCTGGTGGTTTCAGAGGTGCACCCAACCACTGGCGCCTTGATAGGAGCAGAGACTGCCTCACCTTGGCTCAAGGTGGTGCCCACTGGAATTCGTGGCATGCTCAACTGGATCGCCAATCGTTACAACAACACGCCTATCTATGTGACGGAAAATGGTGGGATTTTTTCCACATGAAGCACGGAACTCTATCTAGTATATGTTAGCACCTTCCTGACACCTGCACTTGTCTATGGTTTCAGGTTCTTCTGATGTCAATGATCCCAGCATTCCTCTGAATGTTGCCCTTTGCGATACTCAACGGGTGGGCTACTACCAGAGCTATCTGTCAAATGTGGTCCTCGCTATCAGGTGCGCTTCGATCATAAAACAAAAGCATTGCAACTCAAATGCTCAAGAATCTGTAGACTGACGAATGCATGCCTCGGCCTGGTGCAGGGATGGTGCCAATGTCCAAGCTTACTATGCATGGAGTCTCCTCGATAACTGGGTGAGCTCCCATGGCTGTTCAAATTCAAACTGGATGGACAGAGACTCTCAAGTTGGCTAACACCATCGCTTTTTTTTCTCCAGGAATGGGCACAAGGCTTCACGCAGCGCTTTGGAATAGTCTTTGTCAACTTCACCGATCCCGGCCTCCCACGCTCTTCAAAAGCCAGCGCATCATGGTTCCGTGACTTCCTTGGTGCGGCTCCAGGAGCAGCAGTCTGAAGAACGCCACTTGTCTGAATTCATGTGACTGAGATGCTATCCTGCGGAAGCATTTGTACCATAAATATGATTTCCATTTATTACTCATGGACTCCTCTCTCTCTCTCTCTCTCTCTCTCTCTCTCTCTCTCTCTCTCTCTCTCTCTCTCTCTCTCTCTCTCTCTCTCTCTCTCTCTCTCTCTCTCTCTCTCTCTCTCTCTCTCTCTCTCTCTCTCTCTCTCTCTCTCTCTCTCTCTCTCTCTCTCTCTCTCTCTCTCTCTCTCTCTCTCTCTCTCTCTCTCTCTCTCTCTCTCTCTCTCTCTCTCTCTCTCTCTCTCTCTCTCTCTCTCTCTCTCTCTCTCTCTCTCTCTCTCTCTCTCTCTCTCTCTCTCTCTCTCTCTCTCTCTCTCTCTCTCTCTCTCTCTCTCTCTCTCTCTCTCTCTCTCTCTCTCTCTCTCTCTCTCTCTCTCTCTCTCTCTCTCTCTCTCTCTCTCTCTCTCTCTCTCTCTCTCTCTCTCTCTCTCTCTCTCTCTCTCTCTCTCTCTCTCTCTCTCTCTCTCTCTGGGTGTGTGGGTGTGTGTGTGTGTGTGTGTGTGTGTGTGTGTGTGTGTGTGTGGGTGTGTGTTCGTGTTCCCTCACTTCCCCCTCTCCCTGCTTTGAGGCACACCTCAATCTCTTGCTGTTGTTCCTCTATTTCATGCCTCCGATCACTGCTCTAGGCCATCCAGTGCCCCATGATTCATCAAGAATGCTACATCTAAGAGGTCATGACTACTGACAACTTTCAGAACAAAGTCACAGGAGCAGCTGGCGTACAAACAACAACATGACTGCGCAAACTCCTGGCGAAGGATATTTGTTGCACTGAAACAAGCCTAATGTGTGTAACTGTTTAAGGCTGATTTTCAAGCATGTTCGTTCATCAGCACCAACAAGGATAGATGGAACATTAAAACCAATGACGGTAATTGGAAGTCTAAACATAGCCCCTCTCCTCCCAGTCTCACTCTTCTGCCTACGATAAGACACTATATTGTGGAACTGCTGTGCTCACGTCATGTCAAGAGGTGGTTTCCCTAAGTAACACCATTTTTTGACATGAACATGGGGTCAACCTCCCGTGATGGTTTCGAACAATAATCACTTATGTGAAATATCCTGCTGCAATTGGTGGCTGAAGTTCTTTCCTAAACATGACTGCAGGCATTCACGATTATGGTACTGATGGGTACATTCGTTCAAAATATCATTAAGTTTTGGCGTGGACGCATGTCGTCGTAAGAGTGGTGATGCGGCCGCGTGAGCTTTTGTGCCAAGTAGGTGAGAGACGATGATAGCAGATTGCTGTGGATGGAGTGGGCGCAGGGGCGAAACCACGTGCGCCGCTGAGTAGGGGTGTAGGATAAGGCAAGAGGAAGGCAAAGGCCAACGCGCCGCAAGGAATCTGGTGCTAGCTTGGGTGCAGGCTACTGCGAAGCAGGCAGTGAGCTTGTTCAGGTCCTAGTGCTGGCGACAGATGCGGATGAAGCTGATAACAGTTGAGGAAGCGGATGAGGGCAAAGATGACTGGGCGCAGGGGCGGACCACGTGCGCTGCGGAAGGTTCGGCGTGCACGCAGGTCGTCGCGATGAAGGCGATGCGACCGGGTGAATCCTTCTGCTGACCGGAGATCATAGCTGAAGGCAGGAGGCAGAACAATATTGCTGGAGTGGGCGCAGGGGCGGGACCACATGCGCTGCGGAAAGTTCGGCGTGGGCGCAGGTTGTCGTGAGAAGGGCGATGCGACCGGGCGGATCCTTGTGCCGAGTGGAGGATGATGCAAAGAGCGGCAGATTTGATAAATGTGAGGTGGGCACAGGGGCGAAACCACGTGCGCTGTAGAGTGTTGAGGATGAAGTTGGTGATGACGCTGATGAAGCTGATGCAGAAGCAGACCCAAGGAGGCAGAGGAAGCTGAGATGGAGCTTATGCTGATGGATGAGGAGGTGAATGTGAGGTGCTTGTGAGGAGGAGGCTAATGAATCAGAGGATGAAGGAAATGTGAAGCAAGTAGCAGGAGAGGAGAATGAGGCAACCACCTGCTCTGATGTCAGGAGAGTGACGGCTTGTTTCTCAATTGGCCCGAGATCGATGGGCAGGAAGACTGGTGGTGTCCAATGTCCTAGCAGTGGAAGTCGGCTACAGTAGAAGAAGTCGTGGGATGAGTAGAGATGTTCGCGGATGTCAGGAGAGTGACAGCTAGGTCCCCAGTTGGGTCGACGCGTGAGTAGGAAGAGTGGTGGTGTTCGATATCCTGATGGTGGACAGTAATCTGCTACTGTTGAGGACGAGAGTAGGCGGTGCGAAAGGGCGGCTCGAGAAGATGGTGGAGGAGACGATGAGGCTGGCGTGGATGGAATAGATGAGGCAGATAAGGTAGGCAAAAGACACTTGTGACGGTTGGAGGAAAATAGAAGAGTGAGTCTTTTGCGGGCAGGCAAGATGGCGGGCAGCAGGAAGCTTCGAGGAAGATGGCGACAGGCGGCGGCTCGAGAGCTGCTTGTAGCTGTTATCGACGAAGTGACACCGAATGTTTTCCACGGGCGCGGATTGGGTGTAGGGCTTGTTCAGGATGGCGAGAAGTCACTATAGCTTGAGGAGCAATCGGAGCAGTGCTGTTGACGTCAGCTGCTGGTACAGCTGAGACAATCGGGATGGCGGCGGCGGTTGTGACAGCGAAGCGATGACTGGGTTAAGAGGCACCAGGTGATGTTGCCTGAAGCTCGGATACCATGTCAGAATAATTTAGCAAGGGCAGACAGCAACGGCAGAAACCGGTAGAAGCAAGGAGGCATGTGGAAGCACATCAGAGGGGTGATGGAAACAGGAAGGCATGAGACGTCGCAAGGAGTTAGTTGCAGCAGCTCAAAGAGAAGTGATGTGCCGACCAGAGGTACGAGGTAGACAGGTAGCCAGCGAGAGAAAGTTGAGACGGAGCGAGAGTGATGAGTTGATGAGTGTTGAGCGAAGGATTTGGAGTGATGGGAAAAGGAGTCGTAAATTGAGAGTGGATGGCAAGAGCAGAATGAGCGATGAGCGAGCAAAGCGAAGACACGGTGGCGAAGCCGCGGAATCAAAGGCGAACAGGATGAAGATAACTGTTTTGGTTAACTCATGGAGGGACTGAACGTCCTCCATATATACAACAGAACAGGAAAAAGACAGCCACTAACGGATTCTTTCCGCTAGTCGTACGCGTAGCGATGTGATCGCTTTATTAGGGGCGACTCGGCTCTTGTGAAATGGTTGTGACCGACCAACCGTTGCCGAGGAGATTCAGTGGACATCTGAACTTGCATCGAGAGCTCGGATTATCCGAGGACTTTTGGAGAGGACCTTGTCGGAGTCATTTTTCTAATACGTACGCCTCCTGGCTGGCCCCATCCTGCCATCTCGGCACCCCGGCCCCCCCTCTCCCCCGTGGATGGCTCCCCTGGCCGTGTGTCGGTCCGTGACGTCCCTGGTATGCCCTTCCCACATCCACACTCCTCTCTCCCTCCTCTCTCTCTACCCCAAGTCTGCGCGATGCCACCCCTCCTGACCCACTCGTCCCGTTGCTGTCCGTCCGCTCGCTATGTCCGCGCACTCCCCGTGCCGCCGTCCCGTGGCGAATAGTTCATCAAGGAATCTGGCCGCCTCCTCCCTCGTGTCCATCTGTCCCTCTGCGCCCGCCCCTCCTGCCCCCGTATCCCGTGCCTCTCTTCTTGCCTCCCTCCTCGACTCCTCTCGGCTCCCTGTCTCTCGTGTGTTCGCTGCCTCCACGTCCAGGCCCGATTCCTCCCGCCTCCACTGCTCTCTCTCGGTCCGCTCTTCCCTCTCCCGTACTCTCCGTTCCTGGCGCGCCCTCGTCAGTCTCTCTTGCCTGGCCTCCCTCTGTGCTTGTCTCCTCACTCGGAGCCTCCGCAGCTCTGCCTGCCAGCTTGCCACTCCCATGATTTCCTCTGGTGCTCTTGGCACTGCCCCCTGTGCCCTGCGCAACTCTTTCCACTCAAATCTCTCCTCCTCGTCCTCCTCTGATGCTCTCCGTTCCCCTTCTCCCTGCCCCTCCCTATTAACCCACTCACCGCATCCCCTAACCCGTCTCCTCTCCCCCCGTAGCGCTGTCTCCATGCACCATTCTCCATGCCTTGCTGCCCAGTGGTGCACTACCCCCGACCGGCTCTGACAATGAGTCTGCACCCCATCCATGGACAGCACCATGGCGGCTCCCACCCCTGTGTGAATAAATATGCCCCGCTCCCTGCGCCTCCCTTCATCGATCTCCTCGCTGTCGCCACCACTGCCATCCCCCCCAGGCCTCCCCCTCCGGGGGCCGCTCTCGCCCCCGCCAGCCGATGTGCTCTGGCTACGGCTCCCTCCTCCCTCCTCACTCCTCGTCCTCCCCTCCTCCAACCTCCTCTTCTGTCTCCTCCCCTACCTCCCCATCCTCCTCATCCCTCTCCTCATCTCTCCTCTTGTCCCCTCTGCCACCATCCCCTCCCGCCCCCCCCTCGCTCCTCCTGGGCTCCCATCCTCCCCTCTCCACGCGTCCTCCCCCTCTCTCCCGGTCGTCCCTCCTCCCTCGTCTTCTCTCCCAACCCTCTGTCCAATGTGATCAGGCTGTCCCTCCCACTCCCACTGTCCGCCCCTACACGTCCTGCCCATCCCACCATCTCTTCCATCGATGTCCTCTCCTCCCGCTCTCCTCCTGCCCTCCATGTCGTCAACGTCCACTCAACCATGTCCGGGTTGCCCCCCATCCCCTCCCTGTCGCATGTGGCCCCCTTCCTCTGCTCCCCTCCACTCCCTCTCTGGCTACTCGCCTCGGCCCCTGACGCCTTGCCCTCCTCCGGCGCCCCTGTGTCCCCTCCTCTCGTCGCTGCTCTTCGCTCAGTCCCACCCGCCCCGCGGTCGGTCGTCCCTATGGGCTTCGGGTCATGGCCCTCCGTATCCATGTCCTCTGGTCCTCTGTCCAGGGTCCTCTCCATTCGGGCTATCCTGTCCAGTATCCCTCTGACCCGCTCGATGTCCGCCTCCAGGGCTGCCCTCTGTGCTGCTAGCGCCCCTGCTGCCTCCGTCAGCTGCTTCCGGTGGTCTATCAGTACCGCTGCCACATAGTCCCCCTGCTGCTCTCGTGCCCTGTCCACTGCGGCCATCATCTCGATGCCCCTCGATCCCTCCCCCGCCCTCATCATGCTCTCCACCTGGAGGAACTCCTGGAGGTAGAGGGCCTCCTGGCACAACTGCTCGATGCGGGTGTCGCCTCACCTCAAGGCCTGCTCCACCTACTCCACAGTCAGTCGTCACCCCTCTGTGTGGCCCCATATCTCCTCCATGTGTCCCTGGACCATCTCATCGTATTGTACGAATATGCCTCGCACTCTCTCACTGGTGTCATGGTGGGCCCTACCACACGCTGCTTCTAGCTCCCCCCACAATGTAGCCTGGCTCCGCTGCCATGCGCCGTCTCCACCTCTCGTCGCCTGGCCGCTCTTGCTCTCCCGGGTCTCCCTCGTTGTTGTCGTCACCCTCACCGGTCTGTCCGAGCCCTCGCCCGTCGGTCCCATCCTCCCACCGCCTCCTGCGGCTGCGGCCTCCCCTGTAACACTCAGCACTCTCTCCTCCCCACCTGCTGGCTCGACCAGCAGGCGAAGGCCTGTTAGATTTTCCAGCAGGCACCGGCCTGCTGGTTCTCCCAGCAGGCACCCGCCTGATGACTCTACCAGCAGGCGACGGCCTGCTGGATTGTCTAGCAGGTGCCGGCCTATTGGTTCACCCAGCAGGCACCCGCCTGCTAGCTCTAGCAGCAGACGACGGCCTGCTGGATTGTCCAGCAGGCGCCGGCCTACTGGATCGCCCAGTAGGTACCCGCCTGCCACTGGCTCAACCAGCAGGTGACAACTTACTGGACTGTCCAGCAGGCAACGACCTGCTGGAATGCTAAGCAGGCACCGACCTGCTAGTTTACCTTGCAGACGCCGGTCTGCTATCACATCAGAACTCTCTCCCATCGCTACCATCACGCTGTCCCGAGGGGCTGAAACAAAAATGTCATTTTCACCAACCCCGACGGGAGCACTTTTGGCATAATAAGGCCTGCCACCCTCTTGCTGCAAAAATTCAGTCAAGGAAGTTCTGCTAGCACCACAAGCAGTGATAGACGCTCTGCTTGCGTTGCCAGCAATGGAACAGGCCATACTGACATTACCAGCGATGGCATGAGTCCCGCTGGCACAACGAGTATCGGAAAATGTTTGTCAAAACAACCAGCAGGGTAGTAGCTCTGCTTGTGCTACTAACAACCAACAATGGCTACCACATTGCTGGCATTATCGGTAGTACCATCGGCAGTGTTGACAAAACCAGCAGCAGCAGCGCACGCCCAGCTGGCGCTGCCAGTAGCGGCAGAGGTTGTGCTTTCATCTCAAGCAACAACAAACGACTTGTTGGCGTTGCGAGTAGCGGCAAAGGCGATGCTGGCGTCGCCAATAGCAGCAGCCACCATGCTGATGCTGCCAGTAGTGGCGAGGGTTTCCCCGGTACTACCAACACCAAACAGCTACCCTACTGGAATTGCCGAGTAGTGGTAGGGGCTGTGCAGGCATTGCCAGCAGCAGCAGCCACTGTGCCGGTACTGCTAGCATTGGCAAGGGCTATGCCGGCATCGACAACATTAGCATATGCTGCGTTGGCCTTGCCAAAAGCTGCGGAAACCTTGCTGTCACTTCCTGTAGTAGCATGTGCTCCGCTGGCGCTACCGGCAGCAACTAGGCCTCGTTAGCGTTGCTAGTAATGGCAAGAGCCCTACTGGCACCACTGATAGCGGCACACGCCCTGTTAGCATTGCGAGCCAAGACAAGAGCCTGGCACTACCAGTAACATTAGTAGTGGGAGTGGTGTTGGCATCGTTGAAGCAAAACACACTTTTTTGGCGTTACTAGTAATGCCAGGTATCCCAGTGGTGCTGCCTATAGCAACAAGACCTGTGCTGGCATTGCCAATAGTGGCATAAGCTGTGTGCCACGACCAAATCAGAAAACAAAATAAAAACCTGAGGGTGCACACCCAAGGCCACCTCTCCCAGGCCCTAGCCACTGGCTAGCGGAGGCCTTGGAGGCTGTAGAGCGGTTAAGGTCACTTGGCTGTTTCAAAGCCACCATGCACATTTCAGGTCACATGTCAGCAAGAGAGGTCCTGCTGGCAGCTGGCCAGTAGAGTGCGAGGGCGTGTTCACCCCGCCCCACCCTCTCAAATCCTGCACTGGATTCCCCAGCATGGGCATGGACGTGCAGACTTGACGAGCAACGGCATGAGCCTTTCTGGATTGCCTGCCAGTGGCAGTAACTATGCTGGCTTGGCCAGTAATTGCGTGAGTTGTATCAGCATGCTCAACAATTGCTTAAACTAAATGGATTGTCAATCGACAACATGGACCATGGTTACCTACCTAGCTGAGATG
The DNA here is from genome assembly GCA_023375785.1 of Penium margaritaceum. Taxonomy (NCBI): domain Eukaryota; kingdom Viridiplantae; phylum Streptophyta; class Zygnematophyceae; order Desmidiales; family Peniaceae; genus Penium; species Penium margaritaceum. The sequence continues at coordinate 82,178 of SZWC01008071.1, forward strand.
TGGTCCGTGCTTGCATGCTGCCACGTGGCAATGAGCCATGCTACCTCTCCCAATAAGGGTACGAGCCATGCTTGCTTACCAAGGTACCATGACTGTGCAAGCTGCTTCAGTCTGGTAACTTGCTCAGCAGAAGCATACGCTAGGCTGGTATGAAGCTCAAAAGCAAGGTGATGATGGCACACCCAACATCTGTGAAACCTTACGTTCAACCTGTTGATTCTTCTCAACAAACGACACCACCGTGCTACTTGAAACCGGTTTTTATTTTGTTTTCTGACCGGCTGGTGCCAGTGTCTGGTCAACTCTACAAGCACACTCATCCCCTACCACCCTCCCTCCCCACACTCTATGTTTGGTGAAGATCGATGAAGAAGGAAGATGAGATCAGCAGTTATAAGAAGAACCTATGGTACCTCAACGCTGACATGAATTGCTCAACATCATGGATGCCATGAGCAAGAGGGCCATAGAATAATGACAACAGCTGAGTGCACACAAAGTGGCACTACCAGCTGAGTCCGCCAGACGATCCAATGATCCAGCAATCTGCATATGACCAGGTACTTTCCAACGGATCACGGATCAATCCAGGACATAAACCTGGTGCAATTTGCCTCATACACTGTAAGCACACCACGGCATCCAGATGGTTAATCCTCTGGACAATGTGGATAACACCATTGGGTACAATGTCAAGGGCAGTACTTGCACCCTAGGCACGTCTTTAACATTGAAGATTCCGAATTGTACTTGTGAAGGCGTTAATTGTTTGCAATCCCACCCACCCAACCATGGTGCTTTACACATCAACGTTAATGGTTGAATCATGCACCAAGCATCCTTGACATACGTCAAAAGTGCATGCTTTGGTTACATGAAGCATACATGCTCACGACGCATGAAGTACAACATCCAAGCGACCTCACAAGGCGTTATCTGATTTGCAATTAGAATCAACCGAGCTCCTCGTGTCAATCCATGTGCTGCAACATGATGAACGACAATGCTCAACGCATGTGAATAGCGACAAAGCAATAGGTCATAAACATGTTGCTCATGACAACATGAAAGCGTACACGAGAATGGTCCGTAAGGCTCTAAGCTCTTGATACGTGACACATGTAATCAGTAGCCCTTCACGGCTGAAGGAATTTCATGACTTGACATTGTTCAGTCATCAACATTACATATCTCTCTGTCTCCTGGCCTACACGTGCAGAGTACAAAACATACCCGGGACATGATACAGGTCAGCCATACAAGTGGCGATACACCTGGCCAGATAACTTACTTGATGATGTGTCAACTCACTTGTCTGTGGTATCAAATACCCAGAAATCTGCCTTGGCTGCTCTTCAATCATGTGTTTAAGGTGGATGCACACTTCTATCCAAGAAGGCAATACCTTTTAACACCGATTCGGCACAAGGCCAAACGATCAGTCAATAGAGCCAATGCTAAGAAGGTGTTTAACCACAAGCATGCTCTTTACCAGTCATAACACCTTAACACACTCATTTGGAGCAAGATGTTACATGGCAGAAGCAAGACATGGTTGCATCCCCATGTTCTCTCTCCGTTTGACCCATGCTACAACACATAGATGAGGGACATCGTTGAATGCGCCATGGAATTCCTTCATGTTCATGTACACAATGGCTTACAATACAAGGGGGAAAGCTTCCACCTTGTTCCCACTGTGAGGGCTTCTCTTACCATGATGCGGTCCACATTGGACTTTGATGGTCAATATGGCTATATCTCAACCGTGTTTATAAGCATGGAGACAACACGGTTGAAAAGCAGCAAGAGGGATCTGTACTCACATTGTGACATATCCCACCCCTACGAGAAAGATTGATGTTGGATGAATCATGAAGAGTGACACTTTGCGTGTCATCTACTTCATGATCCTCGATCTCCTACACCATAGGTAGAGCTCGGGAAGACAATGTGCTAGTGTGCTACTATCAAGGAGACTCACCATCATGGCTCTGGAAATGCACCAAGGATGCTCATGCTTGTCATAAGCATGGCAAGGTGAAACCTAGCATGGCCCAACTACCTACACATCATTTGGAATGATACCTGTATCAACGATGTCATCTACCCAACATCTAAATCATTGCAGCTAGATTCTGAGCTAATACAACTGCAGATCTGAAACCACTCACAACCCCTCATTCTGTCATGTACAGCACGGGCGCTTAAGTGATTATCCTGATGATATTCACTTCACTCAAATGTGTACTCTTAGATTCCTTCTCGATCCAGTCTGGCGGTTGCTCATCTATAGAGCAATGTCCGAATTCCATTGGGATACACATGACGTCCTCGTTCACTCCTCAGCAATGTGTGCAGTGCCTAATTTATGCACTGGAACCAGGTTGTAATATGGTAACATAAGCATGATTATGTGGTTACATAACAACATCATGCTTTACAAACCCCTGTGTTTTCCCATTGGATGACGATATTTTGTCAAACTCAAGGTGACATGGTCTACCCATGAGCACGCTATGGTGTTCACCGTTGGTTGGAGACAACCTAGAGTGACTAAATGTACCAGATGAGCAGTGATCGATGGTCCACAAACCAGGGAAGTAAAATTTTTTACCAATGCTCTCCACTGCTATTGTTTGGATATCTCCTAGATGTTTCAGGAAGTACTGGGCACTCCTGAATGCTTACATGTTCCTTCAAGGATTGACACATACTCTGGACATGTCTTGCTATTGTGCACGCAAGGCACAAACTATACTAAGGTATACAACATTCCAACTTCTTTTCACGCCACCAAATATGGGATGATGAGGCAAATTGAAGTTGTATAACATTGCTCCAGTTATCCGAGTTTGATCACCTTCCTTGAGTGATCACACTTGAACCTCCGATCTTCAACGAGAATGACCCATTTTACACCTTCAGTCATGCTACTGATGTATTCGGGTAATTCACAAGTACTTGTGCACAACTACACAAATTCCTGTGGAGTTTTGTTACCCACTCTTACAACAGTCATAACTTCAGATCTTTGGGTCTCACCCACCGCGTTACTCAAGATTGTGCACTTGGCACCTTTGCAATGCACACTCTTCTGGTCTAAGAAGACAGGTTGTCTGTCCAAACGCATCACACTACCCCGCACTATCTCCACATGGTAGAAATTCTTAGACCACATGGCATCTGATGGTACCCACTTGTCTTTCGAGTGTGGGGACGGCAGACTTGAGGTGCCTTTTGTCTAGGTTTCCGTGCTACTAGATGACTATCTCATCCGTCATCACACCATAGTAGACACGTGTGCTGGGAGACCTGTGTTGTGGCAACTTCATGTATCGGACAAGCTTAGCAATGTCCCAGATAATGCAAGACCATGCGGTCTGCAATGTTCAGATGGTTCGTAAGCATCGTCACATTTCATGTTAACACATGTAACATGGCGTCGACATTGGCCACCATGTTGATTTTTTAGCCAAGGGCTCGCTTGGGAATGGTTTTTCAGCCAACCAACTGAACCGACTGTGATAGCCACATGTGGACCTGACCACATGCAATTTTTCCCTCGGGGTTCCTGAGTAAAATCCTTGGTGGAGGATGAGATTGAGTTTGATTGATCACGCCCCCGGGGCTACCATCCTAGCGTAAGCCCCACGAAGAGAATTTTCCTTCGGGAACGGTGGCATATCGTTGTAACCCGACAAGTATTTTCCAGGGAACTTGTCGCGAGGACGCTCCTCAGGAAAAGGGGGACGACATGTCGCTGAACACCCAAAGCCCATCACAAAAATTCATTTTCCATCTCACAGCTTTCTCTTCAATATCCAGAATGGAAATCCCATGCTCAAGCATGGATGATGTTGTCTCTGAGTCAACATACGATGAGCAATTGATGAAGGAAGCTTCGTTGAATCCTCAAGCATCAATGTCATATGTATATGGACCCTCTTCCGGGTCCTCGTGATGGAATGTCTTACTTCGACATGAAGCTGACACATGAGCATGCAACATGGATACATGCATTGGCAAATACCATGTGCTCTTAAAGCATGTCTCACACAGCTTCCTGTGGACACAAACGGCATCTTGACATTTCACTCGCTCTTTATACTTTCCCTACGTGGTTAGTTTCACGAGTGAACCTATTCCCTTTGCAAACCGAGGAAGGTTTGTAGTTAAAAGGGGAGGAATGTAACAAGGCCACTTTGTCGTGGTACAAAATAGGTTTCTACCCCTTGGGTACAACCATCCGTTAAACACCAAATGGGTATTTATACACCAAAATAGTTAATCTGGATAGGTCGGTTATTATCCTAAATATGAATATCTGCCAGGTCAGGATTCCCCCTTTCGCTGACTGGTTAGTAGTTAGCTGTAATGGAAGAGGATGGATTGTCCAGGGCCATCCGATGACATCAACAGAGCTGGAAAATATCCTACAACATCCTGCCTTATGACGATAGGTTGGTCGATGGTTCGCTCTCCGACGCCCATTCCATGGGATTTTGCCCGTTGGTTGAGCCGTTCAGGCCAACCATTCCATTCCCAGGGATTTCCCTACTCGCCTATCCATCTACGACGTCAGATCGTTACACCCATATTCTGACTTTCAACAATCGACGATAGAAGTATCACAACTTTATGGTCGAATTCTCAATGTATCAAGAGATATCTCTATTTATACAGAAGCATCTTGCATCTTCACCGTCGATCTTCGAAGCCCACCGATTCCTCGTTGGAGCTTCTTAATCAAACCAATCACGACACGACCATACACGCGTCACTCGACGATCGACCCAACGACCCCGACTATGCCTCATTCGTAACTTGACACTTGTATATATGTGTTCGATCATTTGGACACTTGTCTTCGAAGTACACTGTAGCGTGGCAGTGCCACGCCGACCGGTCGAAGGAGCCACGTGGCTCGAGCGGGGTCACCTGGGACTGTGGGCGGTTGGACGAGATGGCTTGAGGGTCGGAGACCCTCAAGCACCGCGGTTTTGGCCTAGTCGGCCAAGGATTCCGTCCAATCCGCTACATTGGTATCAGAGCTCCAAGGTTCGAATCCCACGTTGGGATTACCGGAGATGTCGAGGCGGCTCTCACTCCTAGTGGCGGGGAGTGTAGCGTGACAGTGCCACGCCGACCGGTTGAAGGAGCCATGTGGCTCGAGCGGGGTCACCTGGGACTGTGGGCGGTTGGACTGGATGGCTTGAGGGTCGGAGACCCTCAAGCACCGCGGTTTTGGCCTAGTCGGCCAAGGATTCCTTCCAATCTGCTACATACACTTACCGTTAATTATACATTGTTAAAGAGTCCCAAATTCTCAATCGTCTTCTGCCTCGCAACTTCTACCTGTTCACCATCTGCGATCCTTTCGGCATAACACTGGATACGTGATGTCAAAAGTATAATGGTTTGGGCATGCCGTTCCAAAATGAATAGGTGCGGGCACGCCAGTTTAAAAGTTTGACATATGAAGGTGGGTACCTAGTCTTTCGGTCCATATGAAGATCACATGATTCGCGGACGTTTTTAAGGTGAGTATACGTATCACTACGGTACTTGAGTTGGGATTCATATTGGGAGAAATTGACCTAGGATCCCGGGATTATCAGAGTTTGTACGCGATGACCCGCATCGCCGGATTCGTATATAAAGCTTGTCCGGATCTGGGCGGCGTCTAGTGCGAGGGCCCGTCGGAAGTCCTCGCGAATAGACTTTGCCGGCTGTTGTTGCCGGCTGGTGACTCCTCGTCGTGACAAGGAATCAGCCCGCTGCATGGGTCTGCACTTCGGCATGGAAATCATCTAGTCGTGGAGCACCAACTGGAAACTTTGTTTTAACAAGGCAAACCAGCGTGAGAAAGTACGTTTGAATATCGAGATTGAACGTCGAGAAAATTTTGGTGATGACTCAGCCTTCCCTCTGTTCGGTCAAGGGCTTGCGACAACACTGGACCTCGCCGGATCGACATTCTGACAAGCAGGATCCGTTCGAATGGCCCTGTCGTCACTGAGATCAAACGGTACTGATGAGATCCGCCGTCTGGGCCCATTTGTGGACGATGGAGCGAAAGGGGCTGCCTTACGGAGCCGCTTCATAAAACGCAACCCTGAGGTTGAACTGCCCTTCATGTTGTGGGTACAGCGACAATAGCCTGGCGAGGACCGGAGCATGGTAAAGACCCGAC
>SZWC01008071.1:100579-117224 GCA_023375785.1 Penium margaritaceum
AGAGAGAGAGAGAGAGAGAGAGAGAGAGAGAGAGTCAGTCCATCCCAAGGTGTTAACATTGCACGCAAAGTGTGAAGAGGGTTTCATTCTGAGAAATATTCAAAATGTATCAAGGCATTAGAAACCCCATTGATGATAATATGAAACCACCACGTAATGGATTGGCCCATGGGACCCAAATTGTGGTGATTCAGCGTTGCTGACCCTCAATACATCCCATCTACTTTTCCACAGGCAACATACCTAAAGGGTGCTGTGCCATGCGGTGCATGCCTAGCGCTACACATATCCTAGTTATTTGTTGAAAGCAATTCCTTTCGTATGAGCCCATGAGAGCTCCAACTGGTGCTCAAGCATTTATGCATGAATGCAAAAGCTTGAGCACCTTCGTGCTCAAACGTGATTGTAGCAATCATGACATGCTCTTTTGTTTTAGGAATACAACCTCTTCACTTACCTTAGTGTGGTAAACCTTATGTTTCTCAACCTAGTTGTTGGGTTCAAATTTATGTGCTCCACAACGCTTGAAATAATAGGTGAAAGTTAGTTAGAAGATTGTAGTGACCCCCTTTGTGTCCTTGGTCACTTAGGAGCATGAGCAAGAAACTACATCAAGAAATTGCCAAGTAGCTCCTATCTTTGGCTCACTATCTTTATCATGCCCCCATTTGTATGACCATTCTAATGTCACCCTCATGGGTTGAAACTTGGAAATTAGTGTCAAACAATATGTAATCTCAACATACTTTTTCACATAAAAAATCCCGCCCATTGATTTTCCTTCATTTTAGAAGGGGGGTTTGGGGTTTCAATATAGCTAAAAAAACTCCTAAAGTAGCAGGTTGGGGCAGCAGCGTTGTTGATGGAGCGTGCGAGAAGCCATGCTCGTTGCTTAAGCTGCCCCCTCAGTCTGTTGCACCGGAGCCTACGTCTGAGAGTTGTAGTGTTTGTTACTCTGAATTGCGCGCGCCAAAGTTAGCGTTTGACAACAGTTGAAAGGGGAAATGACTGATTAAGAACTGAGAATAAGACACAATGGGAGACCCCTCTAAGAACTAGCCTCCCCGAGCTCTGTAGAACTAGTCACCCAGTTCACCAGCCCATCGGAAAATAGCTTTGTTTTGAGGCAGGCAAGTTTTCTCGGTGAGCCCTGCCAGACAGCCAACAGCCCAAAACTGGGGTGTCGTCCGTTTTTGCCTCGAAACTGGATTATACCATAATATGCACGCTGCGAACACAGCCATGCGATCATAATCAACTAGAAAAATAGTAGTCAAGAGTTTTAGCCGCCTAAAACCCTGGCGGCGTCTACTCTAGTCCCCGGTACCAACAGTGCCCGAAAACCATGAAACTTGGACCCTATGCATGATACATCGCTACGAATGCAACAGTGCAGTCCAACACAACACTAGACGCGAGTAGACGGCAAAAGCAGGGACAGAGACTGCCGGCGACACGACTACCGAGGTCCGCCGATGGAGCTGAGCACGCACAAGAAAGGAGGAGGCTCCGCCAAAGAACGCGTGGGCCTCATCGTGCGTCGGCTCTACTAGACGACACTCAGCATCGTTTCGTCTCACCGTCAGTCATCTGCATGCCGATGTACACTAGCCGGGAGGACATAACAAAGTACAATGAGAGATGCGTGAAAAAACAACACTCTCGCATGATTGATAAGCACAGTGCACATGGACGGGCAGAGAACGCAGAGACCAAGCGAGCGGGGGAAGAGAAAAAAAGAGCGAGGACCTCACGGACGCTCACCAACCGTACTCACAGCCTTCTTGAAGGGGTCACGCTTCAGTGCTTTGGTCAAGAATTCAGCCAACTGTCGTGCCGTCTCAATCCACACTATGTTAATATTGCCGTCATGCAACAATGAACGCACATAGTGATACTCGACGTTGATATGCTTTGTGCGAGTGTGATGTACACCGTCATTGTAGAAGGAAAGGCTACGCAGCAGGTTGGGGCAGCAACATTGTTGATGCAGCGTGCGGGCTTCCACGCTCGTTGCTTAACTCTGTTGCTGCCTCAGTGTGATGCTCTAGAGTCTAAGTCTGGAAGCTCTATGTTTGTTACTCAGAAACGCGCACGCCAGTGTTGGCGCCTCTGAAGCAGCTGAAAACTGAAAGTGACTGATTATGAATGAAGAATGAGCAACAATGGGAGACCCCTCCAAGTTCTAGCTCCCCCCCAGCTCTGTAGAACTTGTTATTCAGCTAACCAGCCAATCAAAAAATAGTCCTAGACCTATTTTCTGGCAAGCAGGGTTTTCTCGGTGAGCCCTGCCAGACGGTCGACAGCCCAAAACCCGGGTGTCATCCGTATTGTCTGAAAATTGGCCCATACCAAAATATCGACGTTGCGAAAAATAACAGCAAAGAGTTATGGCTGCCCGAACCGAGGCAGTGCCTACGATGGTCCATGATGCCAAACAGTGCCACGCAACATGAGACATGGATCCTAGGCAGAGCATGATGCTGCAGACGTATGCAGACAACATCTGTAGTGACAGTGACCGCCGGCGGTCCAACCGCCGAGGAGGCCCGCCGATGGAGCTGAGCGCGTCGCCGGAGGGAGGAGGCTCCAGTGAACTGCGAGTAGGCCTCGGTGTGCGTCGGCTCCACCGGACGACACTCCAGCGGCGTCGAGTCTCGCCGTCAATCATCTGCACGCCGATGTACACAAGCCGAGAGGACACAACAGAGTACAATGAGAGATGTGCAAATACCAACACTCCCCCATAACTCACATGCACAGTGCACACGGACGGGCAGAGACACAGTCGACAGCCAGACTCCCCCAAAGCACGTAGAGATGCAGGCAGGGATAAGGAGAGTCACTCACGGACGCATGCCAATTGAACTCACAGCCTTCTTGAACGAGTCACGCTTCAATGCCTTGGTCAAGAAATCAGCCAGCTACCGTGTTGTCTCAACCCACACAATGTTGATGCTGCCGTCATGCAACAACGAACGCACATAGTGATACTCAACGTTGATTTGTTTTGTGCATGTGTGATGCACGCCGTCATTATTGGCGATGGCCATGGCACTTTCATTGTCACAATGCAACGTGATGGATGTGACGAATAGACGCAACTCGGACAACAGATGACGTAACCACACACTCTCACACGCATATGACCCAAGGGCCACGTACTCAGCCTCAGTAGTGCTGCGTGCAATACACCCCTGCTTGCCACTATGCCAGGACACATCCGTGCTGCCGATCAGAAAGATCCAACCTGTGCGACTCTTACCGTCCGGACTGCCGGCCCAGTCACTGTCGATGTAGCCTACCGCGACGACAGACGGCTGGCGGTGGAACATGAGACCTCGCCGAGGAGTCGAGATGACGTAGCACAGTACTCGGATCACGGCCTCGAAGTACAGGAGACGTGGCTCCTGAGAAAACTGAGCCAGGAGAACGTGATGTCTGGGTGCATCGTCGTCGCCAGGAACATCAGTGACCCGATGACTCGCAGATACGAGGTCACGTCAACTGGCTCCCCCACAACGGTTGGGTCAGGACTCTTCAGCTGCACCTAACCATCAGGTGACGTGGGTGAAGATGCGATCGGTACGAGGGGTAGGTCCTCGGCAAAGCGAGTGGACACGGTCTGCACATAGGCAGCCTGGTGGACGTGTAGGATGCCGCGGGAGCGATCATGCTCGAGCTCCATGCCCAGGAAGACTCGGGCAGTCCCAAGATCCTTCATGTGGTAGGCGGCGTGCAGTAGGTCCTTGACACGCTGGATGGTAGCCATGTCATGTGACGCAATGAGGAGGTCGTCGACGTGGACTAGATTAGCGGCGAAAGCCTAGCCTCGCGGGCTGACGAACAGTGCGGGGTCAGCGGTGCTGCGCTGGAGGCCGCCAAAGAGGAGCGTGTTGCTGATCTCCTGGTTCCAATTTCGAGGTGACTGCTTCAGGCCATAGAGGGCCTTTCGGAGCCGTCGTACTCTCCCGGTGCCGTCGCCGAAGCTTGGGGGCTGCACCATGTACAACTCCTCACCCTCCAGTGAGCCATGGAGGAAAGTGTTGCTCACGTCCATCTGATGCAGCTCCCACCCATGCTGGGCAACCAAGCTAAAGAGCGCCCGGCTAGTGGAGAACCGGCCAACTGGGGCAAAGATCTCGTCGTAATCAACCCCAGAGACCTGAGCAAACCCTTTGGCTGTGAGGTGGGCCTTGTACTTGTCCACGGACCCGTCGGGCTTCCATTTGTGCCGAAAGACCCACTTGGCACCGATGACCTTCCGACCTGGAGGGAGGTCGACGAGGTCATACACATGGTGCTGCCGAATAGCAGCAAGCTTGTCGGCACATGTAGCATCCCAGTGTGCAGCCTCAGACGAGGCTCGAGCCTTGCGTAGGGTGGCTGGGTCCTTCAGGCGTGCTGTGGAGCGTGAGAGAACCTGAGCATCTCGAGCTCCAGGTGAGAGGCGCGTGAGTGCAGCCGTAACAGCATGCTAATGCTCATGATGGAGCATAGCGTAGCCCAGTGCGGAACCTAGGTGAAGGTCCGCAATGAGGGTTGAAGTGGTCAAGCCAAGGGCCTTGGTGCCAAGGTCCCCACTCACGACCGTGGGAGAGGAAGAGACCCGTGGAACCACAGGGGGCCGAGGCGCCATGGGAAGCAATGCAGTGGTCTGCGCACTCACTGACGTCCTGGGTCAGAGGCTGCCGCCTGGGCGACGTGTGTAGCGCGGGCCAACGGGGGCGGATGGGATTGCTGACCCAGAGGGACCAGCGGACGCGACTGGGGCTGCCGGCGTGGAGGGGCTAGTGGGCGCGGCTGGTGCCGCTGGCCCAGAGGGACTGACGGATGCGACTGGGGCCACCGGCTCATAGGGGCCAGCGGGCTGGACTGGGGACGCTGGCCCTGAGGGGCCAGCGGACACGACTGGGGACGCCGGCCCGGAGGGTCTAGAGGGCGTGACTGGGACTGCCGGCCCGGAGGGGCCAGCGGGCGCGACTGGGGCGGCTGGCCCGGAGGGGCCAGGTGGTGCGACTCAGGCTACCGGTCCGGAGGTGCCAGCGGGAGCAACTGGGGTGACCGGCCCAGAGGGACCAGCGGACGTGATTGGGGCTGCCGGCCCGGAGGGGCCACCGTGTGCGACTGGGGCTGTTGGCTCGGAGGGGCCGGCGGGCCCGACTGGAGCGGCTGGCTCAGGGGGATCTAGGGGTGTGCCACCCAGAAGCGGCAGTATAGAGGATGGACTCACCACTCCCCCACACGACGGGAGGGATACCAACGAGCCGAAGTGAACAAGATCACGCGGAAACAGCTCCTCAAAGAACAAGACATCGCAGGACTCGACGATGAAGTGTCGGGAGAGATCCCAGAAGCACCAAGCCTTAGACTGATGAGAGACACCGAGAAAGGTGCAAGGATGCCCGGAGGGGACGAGCTTGCCGCCCTGCTGCGAGGCTGGCAGCCACACGATGGCCACGCAATCCCAGACGCGAGCAGGGCGGAGGTCGGCGCGCGAGCCGCACCAGTGCTAGTACAGCGTGGATTGACGGGAAAGGGGTCCGTGAGGAATCCGGTTCCAGACCCACGTCATGTAGGCCATGGCCTCAAAGTAGAAGCCATCGGAGAGGCCAGACTCAACCCGCATGGTGCGGACAGCGTTGGCCATGGTACGGTTCCACCGCTCGGAGACGCCGTTCTGGGCGGGCGTGTAGGGCGCGAACGTCTTGTGGTTGATATCACAGGAGGCGAGAAAAGTCGTGGTCTCGTCCATGTACTCACCATCGCGATCAGAGCAAAAGCGGCAAAGAGATCGACCACTTTCACGCTCCGTACGGACAAGCCAGCCCTGAATGGCACGGGCGACATTGCTCTGCTCTCCGACAAACTCGGTAGGGAGAGGACCCATAACATTGGAGTGGACTAGGTCGAGAGGGGCGGACGCACTGGAGGAGGACAGAGGGTATGTGGACCGGTGCATCTTGCCCTGAGCACAATCAACACACTCCGTGGGGCATGGAAAAGGGAAAGTCTCAGGGTCAAGGCCCTTGGCCAGGTTGGTGCAAAGCATGTTGTCGATGACAGCAGGGTGGACGTGGCAAAGGCGGCGGTGCAAGAGACGGGTGTGTTGCGGAGAAAGTGTACTGGTGACAAACACATGGCCAATGGCGGCCGACGGGGAGTGGGCAGACGGAGAGGAGGAAAGACGAGGCACATGCCACAGGTTGCCACGGGCGGTGGCGTGAAGAAAGACAAGACCGGACGGACGCAACGATATAGTGCCAACACCACGCGAGTGCACAACATCCATGCTCATGCGATCAAGGGAAGTAATGGACAGGAGGCGGAGCTCAAGACTGGGGATGAAAGGACATCGGTCAAGAAGACATCACCGGCAGGACCACGGAAACTAACGACACCGATGCCGCGGACAGGTAACACATGGTCGGAGCCCGTCCGAACGCCGAAGACATTGCCAACAGGATCAAGCATACTGAAGGCCTAGCGAGAGGCCATCATGTGATGCGTGACCCCGGAGTCGATGATCCAGGTCTCGGCCGGGTCCTGGATCGGAGTCAACATATCGCTAACACTCACATGACAGCAAGCAAGAGACGCAGACGCGGTGGAAGGGGGCGCAAACCGAGTCTGCCAAACATCAAGCCACGCGGCATAGTTACGGAAGGGGGCAGAGGATACCACGGATGGCGGCGGGACAGACAAGGAAGCAGGACATGACCACAGCTCAATCTCAGTCATGAAAGGTAAGGGGGACGAGCAGGAGGTGACGCAACTCGCACTTCCCTGGGAGGAGGGCGAGGCAGGCCGAGCTGAAGCGCAATGAACTGCTCCAGCTGACGCTCACGCGTAGACGGCTCGAGAGTGTAGACTAAGTGCGGAGTGATGGTGCATGAGCCCGGATAGAAGGAGGATTGTCCCGGTGAAGGGAACGGAGGCGCCGACAGCTGCGGATGATGTTGTTGTAGAGCTGGCGTCTACGGCACCGATATCACGGTCGGAGGAGTGGAGCTGCTGGACAGGGTCGAGGCGTCAGAGGCAGCGATAGTGACGGCGGCAGAGGCGAGACGACGCTCCCGCTGGCAACGCATGGTGGCGATGACGCGCACCTCGTCCGTCGACAGCGGGCACATGTACCATCCGAGCCCTGGCTGGCCTCAGTTGTGGCAGACTGAGCCACTGCCCTTAGACCCAGTCGACTGTTGTTGCTGCTGTTGCTGTCCGATGCCCTTGCTCCATTTCTTCTTCTTCCCCGACGATGAGAAGCTTGTGGAGGTAGCTACTGCGAGGGAAGCGACGGCCACTCAAGCGACGAGAGGGGAGGCAAGGGCCTCTGTGTGCTAGAGATGGGACTCCAGACGAGCTGCCTTAATCCTGAGGAAGAGCTCATATGCCCAAGGCATGAGGGTGCCCTGGGCCACCATGGTGGAGAGGAGATCATGGGAATAGTGCACGAAGACGTACGCGTGCGCGTCGATGGCATCACGCTTAATGGTGAGGAGCGCGGCCAAAGGGGGTGGAGCGGAGGTGCCTAGGCGACGGAGGATGTCCTCAGCCCGCTGCCATTAAGCGGTGACTGTCTCAGACTCCCCCATGTGTAGGGAGTTGAACTCTCGCAGCACACACCTGGTCTAAGCCTCATTGGACAGGCGATGTGGACGAATGAGGATGTGCCATGCGCCTGTAGGGTCTGGGGTGCCGCTAGCGGTGAATTCGTCGAGAAAGGGCTCTAAGGCCAAGCGGGAAGCCGGAGGAGCAACGGGAACAAGGACGCATACAGCACGACCGGCATCATACAGCTGGTCTGCCTCGGTGGAGTCGTACGGGAGGGTGTAGTATGCCCACAGGCCCTCACCCTGCGCGGAGATGCGAAAGCTAAGCTCCCAGCTCCGGAACTGCTCGACGACCTGAAGTGGCAGGGGTAGCGTCTCAAAGTCCTTTTGCCTGAGGCCAGCACCCAGAGTGGGGCCAAGGACGGAGGTCACTATCTGCCGCTGACGCTGAGTCTGCTACTGTGCCAGGTACTACATGGCAGCAGACACAGCGGGGCTGGCGTGCCCAAGAGGGATGAATGGCGGCGGGACACTAGAGGGAGTCTCTGAGGGGTTGAGTGCTACAAGCTACTATGTCAAGGCGGTGAGCTGTTGCTCAATGGCAACCAAAATCAGGACTGCCGACGACGAAGAGTTGGCTGCTGCTGCTGTTATTACAATTTCTGTTGTTGCTGCTATTCATGCTCCTGCTGCTGCTGCCGCTTCTATAGCTATTGCAGCTGCTGCAAGGGGGGGTTACCCCCGGGGGGGTCCTCCCAACGGAGGAGGACCCCTCCCCACTCGGGCTATTAGCCATGGTGGATTTTGGTGCTTCCTCTCTTTGTTTTTTTTCCTTTTTTGTGTTGTTGATGTCAGTAGTGACATCAGCCTAGAACGGCTGGCGTCAGTAGCTGCTATCGCATTATCTATTGCTGCTGTTATAGAGTTTCTTCTCCCCCTCCCCTTTTTTCATAATTTTTGGATGATTTCAGTAGTGATGTCAGTAGTGACATCAGCGGCTGGATGCTGACGTCAGTAGTGGCAGTTGTTGGGGCCGATGTTGCATAGTTATAGCGGTTGTTGTTGTTGATGCCGCTACTGTTGTTGTTGCTGCTACTACCGCTGCTTGTCGCTTCTGCAGTTGCTGCTGCTTCTACTACTGCTGTTGCTGCTGCTATTTTTGTAGATCCTGTTGCAGCTACTGCTGCTGCTGCTTCGGCTACTTTGGCAGTAGAAAACTGCTGTTGCTGCTGTTGTTACTGCTGTTATTGTAGCTGTTATTGTAGCTTCTGCTATTGCTGTTATTGCTGCTGCTGCTACCGCTGCTGCTGCATGCTGCTGTGGCTGCTGTGGCTGCTGCAGTAGCTATGGCAGCTGCTGCTAGGGTGGGGGAATTTTTTTGTCTCCTTTTTTTTCCTTTTTGTCTGGTATAGCAAGCCTCGCTGCTCGCTGTGGGCAGCGGGCTACGAGCAGCGAGCTTGCTTCTCGCTACCAGCAGTCCACTGCTCGCAACGAGCAGTGGACTCGTTGCTTGCAGTCCGACACTCACGGCGAGCTACGGGCTGCGAGCAGCAATAGCTGTTACTGGCTGCAGCTGGCTGCTGATACTGTTTGCTACTGCTGCTGCTTGCTGTTGCGGCTGCTGCAGCTTGCTACTACAGCTACACGCTGCTGCTATTGCTGCTCACTGCTGTTGTTGCTACTGCTGCGAACTGTTACTGCTGGCCACTGCTGTTGCATGTTGTTGCGGGCTGATGCTGCTACTGCGAGCTACTGCTGCTGCCGGCTGCTGCTACTGCTGCGAGCTGCTGCAAGCTGCTGCTGCTGCCAACTGCGACTGCAATACACAGCTACTGCTGGTTGTTGCTTCCAATGCTCGTTGTTGTTTCCTGCCGCTGTTGCTACTTCAGGCTGCTGCTGCTGCTGCTCGCTAGTGCCAATCACTACACCTGGGTGACGTTGCCATGTGCGTTGTGGCCCGCGGGTGTCGGACGCGGCCTGCCGCTCACCTCCTCGCGTCACGCGTAGGGGTCAGTGCTACCGGAAAGAATCCGGCAGCATTTCCCCTTGCCCAGTGGTCGTGGGAAAAAATCTGACACCGCCACCAGGCGGGTCAATGCTGCCAAAAACAATTCGGCAGTATTTCCCCTGCACTGGCACGTATGGGGGTCCGCCGGCTTTGTCTGGCACATGTGCGCTAGTCTTCTGCTGATGCTGCTGCGCTCTGGCTCTGATACCAAGAAGGAAAGGTTAGGCAGCAAGTTCGGACAGCAGCGTTTTTAATGTAGCATTCGGGCTTCCACGCTCGTTGCTTAAATCTGTTGTCCCCTCAAATTGCTTCTCTAGAGTCCAAGTCTGGAAGCTCTAGGTTTGTTCCTCAGAAACACGCGCGCCAGTGTTAGCGCCAGAAAGTAGCTCAAAACTGAAAGTGACTGATTACGAATGAAGAATGAGTAACAATGGGAGACCCCTCCAAGTTCTAGCTCCCCCCCAGCTCTGTAGACCTTGTTACTCAGCTAACCAGCCAATCAAAAAGTAGTCCTAGACCTATTTTCTGGCAGGCAGGGTTTTCTCGCTGAGCCCTGCCAGACGGCCGACAGCCCAAACCCCGGGTGTCGTCCATTTTGCCTGAAAACTGGACCATACCAAAATACCGACGCTGCCTGAACCCGGGCAGTGCCTACGATGGTCCATGATGCCAAACAGTGCCACGCAACATGAGACATGGACCCTAGGCAGAGCATGACGCTGTAGACGCATGCAGACAATATCTACAGTGACAGTGACCGCCGGCGGCCCAACCGCTGAGGAGGCCTGCTGATGGAGCTGAACGCATCACTGGAGGGAGGAGGCTCTAGCGAACTGTGAGTCGGTCTTAGCGTGCGTCGGCTCCACCGCACGACACTCTAGCGGCGTCGAGTCTCGCCGTCATTCATCTGCACGCCGATGTACACAAGCCCAAAGGACACAATAGAGTACAATGAGAGATGCGCAAAAACGAACAATTGTCAGCATTGGCCATGGCACTCTCATTGTCACAGTGCAGCATGATGGAGGGAACAGACTGACGTAGCTCAGACAACAAGTGACGCAACCACACGCTCTCACACACACCAGATTCAAGTGCCACATACTCAGCCTCAGTAGTGCTACGTGCAATGTAGCCTTGCTTGCCATTGCGCCAGGACACAGCCGTACTGCCTAGAAGAAAGATCCAGCTAGTGCAACTCTTACCGTCCGGATTGTCGGCCTAGTCACTACCAGTATAGCCTGTCACCACAACGGACGGCTCTCGACGAAACATGAGACCTCGCCGTGGAGTCGAGACAACATAGTGCAGTACTCGGATCGCAACCTCGAAGTGAGGGAAATGCGGCTCCTGAGAGAACTGTGCCAGGAGGTTGACGGCGGACGCAATGTCTGGACGCCTCGTCGTCGCCAAGAACATCAGTGACCCGATGACGCGCAAGTACGTTGTCACATCGACTGGCTCCGCCACCACAGCTGGATCAAGGCTCTTGAGCATCGCCTATCCATCAATTGACATGGGTGAGGATGCTCTCGGCACGAGGGACAGGTCCTCAGCAAAGCGTAGGCAACCTGATGGACGTGTAGGATGCCCATGGAGTGATCATGCTCAAGCTCCATACCCAGAAAGACTCGTGTTGACCCGAGGTCCTTCATCTGGTAGGCAGCATGCAGCAGTTTCCTTGACCCGCTGGATGGCAGCTGCCTCTGGCGACGCTATGAGTAGGTCATCGACATATACCAGGACAACGACGAAGGACAGGCCTGACAGAAACATGAATAGTTCGGGGTCCGCAGTGCTGCAGAGAAGGCCGCTGCTCAGAAGCATGCGACTGATCTCCTTGTTCCAGTAGCGTGGTGACTGCTTCATGCCGTAAAGGGCCTTTTGCAGTTTCCAGACCTTGCCGGAGCCATCATTGAAGCCTGGAGGCTGCACCATGTAGAGCTCTTCGCCCTTCAGAGAGTCATGGAGAATGGCGTTGCTCACATCCATCCGATGCAGCTCCCACCCGTGCTGGGCAACCAGGCTAAACAACGCCCGGCTAGTCGAGAAACGACTGACCAGGGCAAAGATCTGGTCATAATCGATCCCGGGGACCTGAGCAAACCCCTTGGCCATAAGATGGACCTTGTACTTGTCCAGTGACCCGTCTAGCTTCCACTTTCGCCTAAGGACCCACTTGGCGTCTATGGCCTTTCCGCTGGTGGGAAGGTCGACAAGCTCGTACACCTGGTGTTGCCGGATCGCGGCAAGTTCCTCGGTGCATGCAGCCTGTTGGCTCTAGTGGGTGTAGAGGCACCCTCAAGGATGCCTAGCTCTCACTGGTTCACGCTACCATGGTTTGGGGCAGCCAAGGGACACCAATGGTGAAGGGTGTGGAGCACAAGGATCACGGATGTGAGTGGACAGAACACGTCGCATTCAGTAGAACTGAATCGAAACACGACTTTGTTAGTTAGCATAGTGAGATTACATCAGATCCTTATAGCCTGTGATCTAAGCTTTCCAACGCATCCAAGCACTTCCAAAACGGAGCAGTAGAGCCCCTGCTACGGCCGTCGAAGTAACCCTTGGTGGAGCCGCCCACCTGGTCTTGCACTCTAGGTAACGGGAGGCGCTTCGACGATGACCCGTCGAAGCGCCTTTCCTCGCCCAGAAGTCAAGGAGAAGTTCCCCCTGGTCAAGGAGAACTCTCTGGTTGCTTCCTTTATGGCCCTGGTGCATTTGGAGCTCGTTGGGGACGAACTCGGATCGCTGGTGGTGTATTATCCCGCCACCCATGGCGGGTACCAGATTCCACCCCCCAAACACCTGATTTTCGGGCTAGGCTAACTTTCTGAATACTCACTCAAATCGAGCGATTCAAAGCTCGATCCTGCATGGAAAAATCCAAGGAATCCAAATCTAAATTCAGATCAGGTGATTCATTACTCCTCAGTGGTCAAACCAGGGAGTACACTCAACGGCACTCATTGCAAGGGGCACACCATGTCAACAATCTCCCCCTTGCACCGCAGCCTTGATGCCCTGTCCTTGGATCCTGTAGTATTTTATACTTCACAGCGCAGACCGAGCTCCATGCAGCTCGCGTTGTGCCTGTCCTTGGGTTGTGCCTTGGTCATGGCGTCGGCGAGCATGCGCTTAGTGCCACAATGCACGATAGCCGCATCTCCCTTCGCCACCAAGTCTCGCGCATAGTGATGCCGGATCTCGATGTGCTTGGTCCTCCTGTGCAACACTGGGTTCTGGGTGAGGCTGATGGCACTCATGTTGTCAACGTTGAGTACCGTCGGCTTCCTTTGTGGTACGCCGATCTCCTTTAGCAGCCGCCTCAGCCACACCGCCTCCTTTGCGGCTTCCGCGAGCGCGATGTACTCCGCTTCGGTGCTGGACAGCGCCACGCAGTCCTGCTTCCTGCTTGCCCATGAAACNTGGCACACCTGCCATCTCCTCCTTCTCCTCGTCCGTGCTCGGGCCCATGCTCGAGCTCAGCTCACACGTGGTGGTCATGGGTGTGCCGATGGGGTTGCACTCCTCCATGTTGTAGCGGCGGAGCACCTCTTGCACGTACTTTGCCTGCCCCATCTCGAGCGTGCGTGCCTTGCGGTCTCTCTTGATGGCGACGCCGAGGTAGTACTCGAGCTCGCCCATGTCGGTCATTTTGAACCGACCGCCCAGGTGCCGCTTCAGGTTCACCAACTCCTCCACGTCTGACGACACGAGGATGAGATCATCCACGTAGAGTGCCACAATCTGGTGCAACCCCGGCTGCCTCCGCACGTACACACTATGATCCGCCTCGCAGCACTTGAAGCCAAGCTCGGCCATGAAGCCGTCCATTTTCAGGTACCACATGAGTGGCGCTTGCTTCAGCCCGTAGAGCGTCTTGCGAAGCCGGCACACCTTCCCCGGCGGTGCATCTACCCCCTCTGGCACCTCCATGTAGACCTCCTTGTCCAGGTCGCCGTTAAGCAACGCAGTTTTCACGTCCATTTGGTGGACTTCGTAGTCGCGCACCGCCGCCACGGAGAGGATGGAGCGAATGGAGGCGAACTTCGCCACCGGCGCAAAGGTTTCATCGTAGTGTTCACCCTTTCGCTGGGCGTACCCCTTTGCGACCACCCGCGCCTTGTACCGCTCCACCTTCCCCTCCTTGGTGAGCTTCTTCTTGAAGATCCACTTGGAGCCGATGATTTTCGCGCCCTCCGACGTGTCAATCAGCTGCCAAGTGCCGTTCTCTTCATGGGAGGCGAGCTCAGATTTTATAGCTCCCTCCCACTCAGCCCCATCCTTCCGCTGCAACGCCTCCTTGACGGTCTCGGGCTCCTCTTGCGCAAAGAACGCTCGAGCGAGTCCGGTCCAGATGCCCTCCGCGGCATCGTACCTCTTTGCCGTCCTCCTTGCGCGTCCGCTTCTCCGGGGCTACTGCTGTTGAGGCTGCTGTTGCTGCTGCCGCTGCTGCTGCTGCCCTCTCGCGGCGCCACTCGCACCGCTGGCCTGCTCCCCCTCTCTCGGGGACCGTGGAGATACAGGCTCACTCCCAAAATCTTTGTTTAGCTCCACTGCTGCCGGCGCTTCGGACTCATCGTCCGACTCGGCTGAATGCAAATCAGCCGCTCCCACATCGCCCGGATGGTTCTCGCCTGCTGGAGCCGATGGGACGTCACCCTCTTTTGCATCCTCCGGCGTCTCCCCTTCAAGGAGTGGCAGCCACTCCCCACGCTTGGAAAGACCCGCGTCCTTGTCCGTCCAACGGCTGGCCTCGTCGAACGTGACGTCGTGACTCTTCACGATCTATTGCCTCCACGGGTCGAAGATCCGGTACGCCTTGCTCTCGCTCTCATACCCAATGAAGATGCACCGGCGAGTCCACGGGTCCAGCTTGCCCCGCCCCTCCCGTGCCTGCACAACAGCATGTGCAACACAACCAAACGTACAAAGGTGTGCCACAGTTGGCTTCCTCCCGCTCCACACTTCTTGTGGCGTCTTCCACACCTTGGACTCCACGTCTTTTAGCGGCTTCGTCGGCGTCAGGTTCATGATGTACGCCGCTGTCCGTGCCGCCTCGCCCCAGTACCGCTGCGCGAGGCCGGCATCACTCAACATGGACCGGACCATGTTGAGGATGGTGCGGTTCGCCCTCTCGGCGACGCCGTTCTGCTGCGGAGAATGTGGCATAGTTTTCTGCCACGCGATCCCCTTGCTCTTCATCCATGACGAGCAGCCCTCGTACTCGCCGCCGTTGTCGCTTCGGAACGCCTTCACCTTAAACTCCGTTTTGCGCTCCACAGCCGCCACGAACTGTTGACATGGTGTGCCCCTTGCCATGAGTTCCGTTGAGTGTACTCCCTGGTTTGACCACTAAGGAGTGGTCAAACACCTGATCTGACTTTAGATTTAGATTCCTTGGAATTTTCCATGGAGGATCGAGCTTTGAATCGCTCGATTTGAGTGAGTATTCAGAAAGTTAGCCTAGCCCGAAAATCGGGTGTTTGGGGGGTGGAATCTGGTACCCGCCATGGGTGGCGGTATAATCCACCACCAGTGATCCGAGTTCGTCCCCAACGAGCTCCAAATGCACCAGGGCCATAAAGGAAGCAACCAGAGATTTCTCCTTGACCAGGGTGAACTTCTCCTTGACTTCTGGGCGAGGAAAGGCTCTTCGACGGGTCATCGTCGAAGCGCCTCCCGTTGCCTAGCGTGCAAGGCAAGGTGGGCGGCTCCACCAAGGGTTACTTCGACGGCCGTAGCAGGGGCTCTACTGCTCCGTTTTGGACGTGCTTGGATGCGTTGGAAAGATTAGATCACAGGCTATAAGGATCTGATGTAATCTCACTATGCTAAGTAACAAAATCGTGTTTTGATTCAGTTCTACTGAATGCGACGTGTTCTGCCCTCTCATATCCGTGATCCTTGTGCTCCACACTCTTCACCATTGGTGTCCCTTGGCTGCCCCAAACCTTGGTAGCGTGATCCAGTGAGAGCTAGGCATCCTTGAGGGTGCCTCCACACCCACTAGAGCCAACAAAGGGTTATGGGCCCACGTGCCTAGAAGGACCCTAGCTCCTCAACNGATGTAATCTCACTATGCTAAGTAACAAAATCGTGTTTCGATTCAGTTCTACTGAATGCGACGTGTTCTGCCCACTCACATCCGTGATCCTTGTGCTCCACACTCTTCACCATTGGTGTCCCTTGGCTGCCCCAAACCTTGGTAGCGTGAACCAGTGAGAGCTAGGCATCCTTGAGGGTGCCTCCACACGCACTAGAGCCAACAAAGGGTTATGGGCCCACGTGCCTAGAAGGACCCTAGCTCCTCAACTTTCACGCTACTGCCGCGCGCCATGGCAACGACCGAGCAAGAGAGCATCGGCGCCGTCTCCAAGTTTGATGGAAATGGCTTCCCCTTGTGGAGGTGGCAGTTTGAGGTCTACCTCAATGACAAGGGCCTGCTTGAGCTGGTCAACGGTGGAGAGACCGCACCTCCGGACACCGCGATGCCGGAGGAAGTGGACAAGTACAAGAAGCGCAATAAGAAGGCGCTTGCTTTGTTGGTGTTAGCGCTAGCTCCTCCACAGCGCGCACTGATTCAAGGATGCACGGAGGCCGCGGAGGCCTGGAAGAAGCTCTGCACCATCTATCAGTCCACCAACCTTGCTAACCAACTCTTCGTCTTCAAGAGGCTCGTCACCCTCCGAGCCAACGAAGGCGACGACATCATGGAGATCCTGCAGCAGATCGAGTCCCTCACTACCGAGTGCGTAGCCACCGGATGGAAGGTCGACCCTCAGCTGCAAGCCATGATCCTCCTTCTGGCCTTGCCGGACAGTTGGAGTCCCATGATCACCGTCGTAGGCGGCTGGTCCGCCGATGAGCTGAAGTACCCGAAGGTGGCTGAGTACGTCCGCAACGAATGGATGCGGCGTGGTGGGAGAGAGAGTGGGGCGACATCAACTTCCGCCTATGCCGTCCGCCCTCAAGGTGGAGGGGGAGGCAAGAAGGGGAAGGGTGCCAACCAGGGCACCAAGAGAGGTGACAACAAGGGGGAGTGCTACAATTGTGGCAAACAGGGCCACTACGCACG
>SZWC01008072.1:4528-35265 GCA_023375785.1 Penium margaritaceum
CGCAGGGGAAGGCGGTGAGCCTGAGGCGGGTGAGGATGGTTGGGTGAAGTATGCCTTCACCTCCTCCGCGCGGAACGATGGAGGGACATCCTTGATGAAGACTTTAACTCTTCGCTCTCCGGTAGAGGGCGTAGACTGAGGAGAGAGTGCACATGGGATGGTCCTGGAGAGGGAGGCGGTGAAGAGGGTGTGGCGAAGGGCTGATGCAGAGGTGTGGGCCTCTGCCTCGTCCAGAGGTTGCGATGCGGGAGACCCAAGGGTAGGACCGGAGGGCGGTGCAACCTCGATGTCCTTCAAGTCGAGGAAGGCCTTGCATGCCTCCTCAGTGCGGAAGGTGAGGGATATGAAGGCGTTGCCGAGGTTGGGTGGCGTGGGGAAGCTGCGGATGGTAACAATGAGGTGGGGTCCTGGCTTCTCCGATGCTGGGGTGCCCGGAGGCATGGGGAAGAGGTCTGGGTGGCGATCGATGCGCTCCTCCACGCATCGGCACAGGTCGGGTAGCGATGGGAGATGTTGGCGAGGGAAAGATGCGAAAAGGACGTATTGTTGATTGGTAGGGACTGTAAAGCGTCCTGTTGTCGGCACGGCAGGAGTAGGGAGGTCAGGTCGGTTGTCAGTGGTGATCAGGGCAAGGTTGAAGGGGGGGAGTTCCACCAATGGGGCGGGTGGGGGGGGTGGTGGCGGGGGTGGTGGCGGGGGGGGTGTCTGTGGGGGTGTCGACTGGGGGGTTGCCGCTGCAGGTCGTCGAGATGATGGTGGGTCCGATGACAGCGACATGCGCTTACGTTTACGTTTGCCGCTACCGTTGCTCCCGCTATGTCCACCGCCTCGGTTCTTCGCCATCACCTGGCCAGAGGAATGTGGGGTGTAGGTGTGTGGGGAGCATAGGTTGGTTACTAGGACAGCAAATGGGAAATTTTCGAGATTCGTCCCAGAAGCGACGACGCATTCTATCGTTTTTCAAGGCCATAAACGCAGAGCAGAGGGCAGTTTTTGTATGAAAACGGAGTGAGTTTCTGAATTTCACAAGTGGCCACGCATCATTCCGGAATTTCGCACTACATCGTCTTTGCCAGACAAGATAGGTAAAGACGGAGTGGAAGATAAGCCACAGGCGGGGGGTAGTTCGAGGGGGAGGAAGAGTGCCAAAGAGGAGCACAAACCATGGTGGGTTAGCAACCCCAATGATGGAGGAGAGAAGATGCATGATGTAGGANGGCGGTGGGCCTGTGATCCTGCGCCAGTCATGGTAAGGGTCGGCAAGAGTGGGTGGAGTGCTTATTTTGTTTAGATGGAGACGGCACGCTCGTGGACTACTTAGTTGGACTAGCTGGTCGTAGACTCTATGGAGACCGTACGGGCAGTGTGTCCATGCTTGGCGGAAAAGGCCTGGGCAGTCTATGCTGTTAGTCCAGGGTATGGGACATATCGGGGTGATGTCGGCGGGTTGGAAAGGGCGCGGATCGCCTGAGGGGCGGGAGAGGCGGACCGGGTTTGCAAATGGGGTGCATATTAAAGAGTCGCCCTCAACCTGGTCGAGACGTAGTACTGTCGGTGGGTGTGCATCTGATGCATGTGTATTGTGAACAAACCATGTGCTATATGATGCGAGAATGTCTGCTGTGGGGGAGGAGGCTGAGAGCAATGTTGCTCCCCAACGCTCTGGAAGTCTACTAATGACTTCACATAGTATGTTTGATTCGCGTACAGAGAACCGTCCACGAAGTTCTGACATAGTAGAGGGGCGAAAACCACCACTGTCCAGGGGTGAGAGGATGTCAGACAGGGCTAGTGTGAGGAGAAAGTCGTCGGTGCTGCGGGTACCAAAAGGTCTTCCATTCTCGCGAGTGATTTGGTAGTTAAATGCGAGTCGTTCTCGTAGGAGGAGTTTTGGGAGGAGGGGAGTGTCCTTAACAGGATGAAAAACCTTATGGAAGGCTGCTAAGTACGTTTTCCATCTATGGTTGAGTGTCATGCGTTGGGTAATGAGGGGATGGGAAGACAGTATGGGTAGGGGGTTTTCTTTGGGGAAGGAGAGAAACAGTTGGCCCAAGAAGTTCCACGAGTTTGTACTTCCAAGGACACATCTTGGTACCCATAGGGCATGAAGGGATGTGAGTTTGATATCTGGGTGGTGGAGGTCAAGACCGCCAAGGCATTTTGGGCGAGTCAACGTTGACATACTAAAGCGGCAAANATGTGGTGGTATTTGTATGTGTTGTTTCAACCATGTTGGACACTACACCGTGTAGCCCGTAGTGTCGGAGGACGTGAAGCATGTATGAGCGACTGAGGGAGTCGTATGCCTTCTTGAAGTCTATGTTGACTGCAAGACCACGGCGTGATGAGTTAGTTAGATGTTGTTGTATGTCGAGGATGGTGCTGATTGTGTGGTAGATATTGCGGTGACGTATGAAGGCTGTTTGGTCCTTGTGGATGAGGGCGGGGAGGGCAGGTGCAAGGCGAAGTACTATTGCCTTCATGATTATCTTGTAGTCTGTGTTGAGGAGGGTGATGGGGCGGTAGTTGGAGATGTCGTCTTTAGGACCATTCTTGTGGATAAGTATGGTGGCGCTGCATAGGAAGGATGGTGGGCAGGTGCGGGTGGTGAGGATATTGTTTGCAACGTCCGTGAGAGGTGACGAGAGTGTGTCCCAAAAGGCAAGGTAGAACTCGCGGGTTAGTCCATCGATGCCTGGGCATTTGTGGGGTGGTAGGCTTTTGAGGGCAGCATGTAGCTCATCTGGTGAGAAAGGTCTGTTGACGGAGTGGTGGGCAAAGTGTGGGAGTCTTGGGGGCGGGAAGGCAAAGAGGCGGCTGCGCGCTTGGGGTGTGGATTGGCGGGCAGAGAAGAGGTTAGTGTAGAAGGAGTGGACTTGTTGTGTTATCTCGTCATGTGTGGTAACTACAGTGCCATCGGGGGCCTGCAGACTAGCGAGAAAAGTCTGAGCTTTTCTAGCGTGTACCTTTGATGTGAGGTACGCTGATGGGCGTTCAGAGTCTGCGAGACGGGTGGTTTTAGCTTTAATGTATAGGAAGTCCACATCGTCTTGTAGGTACGAGTTCAGCTGGTGCTGTGCTTTGGCAAGGCGTCCTCGCGTGCGTGTCGCCGAGCGCTCGCTTAGGGGTCTCCCAGCGTGGCGCCTTAGCTTGGTGATTAGGTGTTGGAGGTGGCGAATGGTGGACTGTCTCCTCCGTGCTTCCTCTTTGCTGTAGCGTGTGGCAAAGTCTTTGATGGAGGATTTGAGGGTGTCCCACCGGGTGTTTATAGGGTCTGTGGAGGTGAGTATACTATCTGTGATATTGTTGATTCCTTGCTTGAAGCCGGGCTTCTCAAGGTGGCTGTTATTCAGTCGCCAGAGGCCGCGGCCCAGGGGTTGGTCCAAGAGGAGTCTGACCTGGGGGTATTGGGAGTGGTGCTGAGACATGAAGGAAGGGGAGAATGTGAGCAGCTGCGTAGGGAGATAGCAAGGGAGTTGGAGATGTAGATTCTGTCCAGCCGACTTGAGGACCCTAGGGGAGAGGTGTAGGTGAACTCCTTTGCGGGGGGATGTAAAGAGCGGAAGGCGTCTGTGAGAGAGAGGTGTGTGACGGTGGCTTGTAGGACAGGGGACGAGGGGTCGCGATGATCATGGTTGGTGCGGTCGAGGGTATTGTCCAGCGTGCAGTTGAAGTCGCCAGCAAGGACTATCCGTTCGTGCCGGATGGGGTCCAGTGCTCTTTGGATTTCTCCAGAGAGAGCTCGCTTGTCATCGGGGTTCTGTGGTGCGTAGCAAACGGCAATGTAAATAGTTGTCCTGCANAGCCGACTTGAGGACCCTAGGGGAGAGGTGTAGGTGAACTCCTTTGCGGGGGGATGTAAGGAGCGGAAGGCGTCTGTGAGAGAGAGGTGTGTGACGGTGGCTTGTAGGACAGGGGACGAGGGGTCGCGATGATCATGGTTGGTGCGGTCGAGGGTATTGTCCAGCGTGCAGTTGAAGTCGCCAGCAAGGACTATCCGTTCGTGCCGGATGGGGTCCAGTGCTCTTTGGATTTCTCCAAAGAGAGCTCGCTTGTCATCGGGGTTCTGTGGTGCGTAGCAAACGGCAATGTAAATAGTTGTCCTGCACACGGACCCGTTTAGGACTGCAAGACGGCCGGTGGTGGAGCAATAGGAGGGGGTTAGGGTGATGTCGGGGTGTAGAGCAAGGGCGGCAACGCCGGCTCTCTTGGACAGAAGCCAGTAGGAGCTGGACGGCCGCAGGAGGCGGGTTATGAGGTCGCGGGAGGGTGCATTGTCAATGCGAGTATGCGTGAGAAGCAGAAGGGAGGGGGGGGATTGGCCAAGGAATGACTTAAGGAGGCGCTGCTTCCTTGTGTCGTTCAGGCCGTTGATATTAAGGCAAGCAAGAGATAAGGTACGGTAGCACGGTCCCCTGCGGGTGGGAGGNAGGATCCTGCTTAGGGCCGCAAGCAGCAGGACCTATGGGCTGACGACGTGCGGGTTCTGGCCGTCAGGATGCAGCCGCCTCTTTGCAGAGCTGTCCGTCACGGTGGGGGGGGGGCCTGCTGGGGGGCAGGTCCGGGCCGAGTGCAGGCCAGGCGGCGACGTCTTGGTGCTGCTGCTGCTCCCAGCCTGCTGCTGCCGGGGCGCGGGACTAGGGGGAGGTGAGAGCTTTAGAAAAGGTTCACATGACTCACCAACTCCAGAAGTGTCCAGCACAGCACCGCAGGGTAGGCAGCACTCTGGACTGGGAGTCAGTGGTTGGGGAGAGGTGGGAGGGCAGAAGGCTGCGTTCGACACTGTGTCGAAGGCAGTTCTCTCGCGCGAAGGGGCACACTAGTGCCGAGCGCATCTCTCGCAGTGGACAGTGGGGCACGAGTGCTGGCGTCCTCCGCACGTGCAGGTGGTTGACAAACCTGTGGCTGGCTTTCTTCTTCTGTGGAGGGCACGTGTCTCTGCAAGCTGCTCTGGCAGCAGCTCTAGCAGTTCTTTTACCTGCTGGTCTTTCAGCAGCAGTTCTCCGATCACTACTCCATCAACATGGCTCTGCTCCTTCCCTGCTGTGCTGGCCGCGAACTGATGGTAGAGTGAATGCGTGCAGCTTTGCACTATCGGCGGTGGATTGAGTTGCAGCATGAATGGCGACCTCGCGTCGACCGCCACCGCCAGTAGAGGGCGAACCTCTTCCTGCCGATGGCGGACATCTTGAGCGTCGACGATGGGATGCGCGCGTGGGAAGGTGCTGCCCATAAAACACCACCGTCGCCTCTCGAGCCGAGGGGGTCAGCCCATCCATGGCGGCAAATGCTTTGAACCTTTTGTACGGAATACGTCTTCCTGCAGGCCGCCGGGCAATGCGTACTGTTGCCGCAGGCGGCGGCACAGGATCGGGGATACCCGTTTGCATCGTTCGCCGAAACAAAAGGAGAATCGCACTCGAAATTTTTTTCTTGTTAGACAAGGGCGTTCGCTCCATCGACAACTCGTGGGGAAGAGTGCTTTGTCACTTCGAATGAGGGGCAAACCTCGTTTCAGTTTGATTTCACAACTTTGTACGGCAGAGACAATTGGCAGAAGCGGCTCGTAACACACGGAGATGGATATTCCGCTTGACATGTCAGCAAGACGTAGCCCGACTACTGTTGCAGGATGGTGCCGTTCGATCTTGATTTCTGCGGTCAAAGTGTCCTTTCCGGAGGTTCATAAAATCCGGGAAGAGGTATTAAGCTTATCGCAAACTGCACTTCTGACTCACACTTGATACTAACTATTTCAGCCTAATCCACAGTAGCTTACATCAATTTCGTATTCCAAACAAAAAAAACATGATCAGAATGGCTGGGAACATGAAAATGCAAATACCATGTAACGACAAATGTATCTGCCTTAGGGGCGCTTAAAACAATACATTCTACCAACTCATTCATAGTGTCATATTTCAGTCGATTCAAGTCCAGTTTCACCCACCAACCAAACAATGGTACATAAAAAAATGGCAAGGACAACTTAATGCCAAATTCATTCTTATTTCTTATCATATTAGAATTTAGACAAACTCATGAAGTAATTTCACAGAAACAATGCTCGATGTGGGCTCTGGCTATATCCCTTCATACTAGATTCTGCTCCTTCATAGGACATGCCACCGTCATAAGAGATTTCAATTGTTCCGAATGTTAAGATCTTGAATAACTTGGCAAGCGTCTAATCTTCTTGAATACAACCACAGTTCAATCTTTTCCCAAACCATAAAAGAAATCCTTGTTAGCCGTTCCCAACCCTTAAACATATCGTACTTCAACTATTGTATTCGAATCTATTACAAAAAGGACTTTACATTAAATTCAAAAGCTTGTGCCAGCAAAAAATTTCAAATACAAGCACATTTCTCACTTCTCTCGCATTCTCCATAAAGTTATCTTAGCTCTTTATGCACTCAGTATACTTGGTGTCACCGTTACATTTTTCATTAAGATTACCCTTGTCAAACTTACTAAAATCTACTCTCATTAAAAGTTGGTAGATCGAGCTAAATTTTCGCAATATCCTTATACTTCAAGTCAGCCTAACAAGCTCCACTACCCTTGACAGGGGATTGACACTTGTCCATGTTGGAAGCGAAAATCAATACGTTACGTGAAAGCTCTTATATGGCATAATTGGTTGAAATTGACACATGTATGAGTGAATTAAGGTATTTTTTAAATACACTAGTGCAAATCCTCTTGCCATTTCCTACTATGCTTTTTAGAGTTCATAATATCATCTATGTCAAACTGGGACATTGAGCCTAGATCTTTATGTTTTACATGCACGGTTAGGTCATACATGCCTCCAATACAAATATGTCACCAACAAAGTAATGTAAGAAAACACTTTGCCATGTCTAGTGAAAAACCGTCATGTGAGGCTACACCTCATTAAGGATTTCGGGGCGCCTGACATGTTGAGCTGAATCAATGCAAATCAACATGCAAGGCCGATGATTTGGACCTCATTGCATTAGTGCATGCGTGCACAAAAGTGCACTCCATGAATTCATGCATATAGAATTCAATGGCAACACATATAGTGATAAGCAAGAATTATACCATGTGAAAACTATATGCACCACTCAGCATCAAAGGGGCATTGTGAAGGGTATGATTCGTCAACAAGGAGTTTGAGCGCTTAAGAGTAGGAGAGTTCTTTAAGGAACAAGCTACAAAACTACAAAAGAAATCTTTCTCATGCCATGGAGTAACTTAAGAATTCCATTAACACCAGAATAATCACCATTTGTAACTCTATACAAGAACTTAGAAAGCACCTTAGCGTTCCACTTGCAAAAATCCATATGAGCCTCCATTAGTGCCAGGCATCCCTCAAGAACAAGGTTCAAAAGGTAATCATATGAAGATTTTGCTATGCCTACTAAACTTTTACAAGCCAAGGGAGACATTTGTCACTGACTGCTTAAAGGTTTGGATATCTAACTTTGGTGGTAACACTACGTTAAAGACTAAAGCTACCTACATGGAGTTGCTTTACTAAGTGTTTCCCATCCGTGGGCCAATATTTGTGTAAACGTGTAACACAACAAGCTTTTGGAACAGAACAAAAAAATCTACGGTCAAGAAAAAATCTCACAATCATTACCTGATTGCAATAGTCCATGGAAACTATTCCGTAACAGACACCATGAGGTTGCGTCAAGATTGACGCAAACACTTGAAGCAATTGGTGGAAATAAAATCTTACACAACCATCTCAACAGAATTACGGTCACAAAGTTTCCACTCTTCTTTCTAACGGAATACATAAACAAATGAAAATGATAAAAAATCATACCTTCATAAAGAAAGAACAACAAATCTCTGAAAGGAGTGGCGAGATATGACAACTCAGGTAAACAAAATGCCACTCCAACGAGGAGGACGATCATTTAGTTGTACAACACGAACTTTTTTGAGCTCACCTAAGCCTTTTTTTCTCTACGTTTGAGCACTCCCGTTACATTGGCTTTAGAGCCAGGTTGACCCGCTAACATCGTCATCATCTCCACTCCATTGTAAAAATCTCACACACCACGAGGAGTGGTGACTTGATCGACGAGCAGCAAGTGACCTCGTGGTGGTGTTGGTGGAGCACCGCCAAGAGGTGTCCAAACTCCACCACCGCCATGCCCACATACCCCACCTCCACCAACCCAACCTCATTCGGCACTCTACTACTCTCACAAAGGCTTAATGGACGAGAAAGGTGCCCCATCACCCTCTTGCTACAGAAAGAGGGAGACACAAGGGACGAGCCAGGAGCCTTTAGCCATTATTTCTGTGAGAGCCCAATCTGGGAATAACA
Source organism: Penium margaritaceum (assembly GCA_023375785.1). Classification (NCBI taxonomy): domain Eukaryota; kingdom Viridiplantae; phylum Streptophyta; class Zygnematophyceae; order Desmidiales; family Peniaceae; genus Penium; species Penium margaritaceum. The sequence continues at coordinate 12,852 of SZWC01008072.1, forward strand.
AAGGAGTCTTTAACCCTAGATTCTCCAAGAACAAAGGAATAGGGAGAGCCATCACTAGGCCTCCCATCTTGTGTTTTTTGCACCGCTTTTTGTCAAATCCATAAATCAACTACTAATGCTTCATGCTACTTGATCTCACCATAGTATTGTCATCATGTGGCTATATCTTAAAAAATCGATTTCTACCTTGTAGTTTCCACTCAAGCCTGCCGTTATCTCTCCAACCTGGTAGTCTATGACTTGAATCAGACACTTGATATTCAATAGCATTGCTTTTCCTTTCCCTTTTTGTAAAGAAAGAAAAGTGAATGAGGTTTGGCTTGGAGGTGCCTTGTCAACCACGGGTTTGACGTAAGTCACACAAAGTCCAATAGTATGCACTCCACCTAGTTTAAAAGAAAAAGAAGAGGGGAGAGGAGGTTGGAGGAGAGGTTTAGATAGTGAGACAGCCGAAGCAAGGCGTTGCTATAGGGATTGTGAATCAGGTGTAGTGTGCTAGCCTCAACCAGATGGTGTACGCACCAATTGGTGGCAACAGCAACCGAGGGAGGCCGTTGCACACCTTCTTAGCTTTTTTTAAGTGTCAGATTGTCTTGGGGAAGCATGAGAACAAGGGGGGTAAATTGGTAGTAAATTGTACTCCTCTTTCAAGTGTCAACATACAAGAGTATATGAACATAATGATACATCCTAGGCAGCCCAGGGTCATCGAGCCGTGTGCGGCTTTGTACAGGCTAGGGATGAGAGTTATTGACTAAGAATAATGTAGCTCATCCTCTCAGATTTCCAACGCACCAAGAATCGCATCATTTCGTGGAGGAACGACCGCGATATGGTCGTTTCCGTGAACTATGGCAATCTGCCGCTAGCAGCACCACTAGCGGCGGTGACGACCACCCAAAGCGTCCTTTCTGGTAACAACACATTGGGGTGCCATTCCAAGCGCTCTTTGCCCTCAATGATCCTTGACTCTTTGACTATCCGGGCCTTCAGATGCACTCTGGCTTTGTTGAGTCTTGCGAGGGTGAAGCCTTGGTCCTTGTGGATGAAATATTGTCACCTTTTCCCCTCGGCCGGTCCAACCTTTGGCCAGGCATAACTTCTTCAATTCTTGATGGATCGACCCCATTATTGGGTGGATCTTGTATTGTTTTTTCTTTAAATTCCAAATCCACGTTGAGATTGTAATTTGAAGGAAGCCTTAAGCCTTAATCAGTAACATTGGCACTATCAAGCTTACACTACCGCCTCCCCCCCTTCACGAGCAAGTCATCCCGGTTTGCTCTTCATAATTTCGAAGGATGGCCCTTATCCTGCCTTTGTTGAAGTTGTAAGAATGCTGCCATGAGTTGTCGGCTGCATCGTAGCCCTACCACTTGAAGAGGTACTCCCATCCACCGGAATGACAACAGTGGTCGAAAATGGCCTCCACCTCAAACTCTTGTTCGCCCTCAATGACAACCAAAGGGGGAGGCTCACAATTCTGACATGGACAATTCATGGTTGCATCATGGTAGAGCTTGTGGTTAGAGGTGTGGAACACGTCATGGACTGGCATTGAGGGTGGAAGAGCCAACCGCACCACCAGAGGTGTCCACATTTTGAGCACCTCAAACGGACCAAGCCACCGAGGTTTCAACTTAACCAATCAGACCCCACAAATCTTGACATGCGTGCTATAGAGAAGTAAACAATCACCAACTTTGAGCTTAGCGTTGATGCATCGGCGGTCTGCTTGCACTTTGTGCTCCTCTTAGGCCTTCGCCAATGCATGCCACGTCGCCACCACAATCTTCTTGAAGTCACTTACGGTAGACTCTGCTGCTCGCAGGTTGCTTATGACGTGTAAACTGAGGATTGTGGCGGGCACCATCCTGGTCACCACCTCAAATGGCGCCTTACAGATGGAACTAGACCTGAGAAATTTGTATGCTAGCTCAGCGACTAAAAACCGCTGGTCCCACGCTGTCTCGTTCGTATCACCCACTATACAAAGGAGTTGCTACATGATCTAATTTGTCTATTCTGTCCATGTGTCAATTTGGGCACCTTGCCGCCATATCCCTATGTGAGTTTGCGCCCAAACTTACTCATGAAGCGCGGGTCACAGTCGCTGCCAATAGATTTTGGCACGCCATGGAGATGTGCCACGTGCTCAAAGAACACATGAGCCGTGCCCTCTGCGCTCACTGTATCACGTGTCAAAACAAAGTGCGACATCTTGCTAAAGCAATCCACATCCACCAACATTGCATCGAGACAACCCATTGTCTTGGGCAAGCCTTTAAGGAAAACCATGGAGATGTCTTGCCAGGACTACTTGGAGATGGTCAAAAATTAGGTCAAAGAAAAGTTTTTAATTCTCTGTGCCATATGGCGTTGGCATGGGTCACAACTCCGACAAAATTCAGCCACCTGCAACAACATGCTGGGCCACCAAAAGAAGCAAGCCACCGTCTTCAATGTCATGTTGCCACTGAAGTGGCTGCTTGCACCACTATCACTCCACTCTTCCAAAATGAGCTACCAAAGTGCCGGCATCACGGGAACCACCACCTGCTACGTGTCGCGTTGTTGCCAACATAAGGCCTAAAAGAAAAATCCCTGAGCGTTGCACTCCCCATGCACCTCGTATCCCTCCGTGAAGAGATTCACGAGGAAAACATCCTCGTGGATGGTGAGAAATGCGACTCAAATGATGAGTTCTAGTTGTCCTGAAAGCGCGTTGGTTGGGTTAATACGACCTGGCCATTACACGATCACGTAGTGGAAGTGCGACTCAAGGTACTCCACCCAGAACGCTTGCCTCCAGCTTATGTTTGGTTGTGTCTTCAAGTACTTGAATGCGTGGTGGTCCGTGTTAACTGTGCATTTTCTTACCTTCAGGAAGCACTACCACTTTGTGAAGGTTCCAACAAGAGCAAGCATCTCTTTGTCAGGGGCAGCGTTGTTGAGCTCCACCCCACACAACTTGCGTGAGTAGTAGGCAACCAGCTACGACCCATTACCAAAGTCTTGCAAAAGGATCCCACCAATGGCCATGCCCCATGCATACGTTGTGATTTCAAACTCACGGCCGTTGTCAACCAAGTGCAAGGCAAGCGTGGAGGACTGAACCTTCTTTATATTATCAAAGGGTTATTGTTTGCTAATCCCTAATCTCCACTTGTGATCCTTCCTAGTGAGATTGGAGATGGGCTCTAAAGCTCCCACATAGCCAAGAATAAACCTATGGTAGTAACTGCAAAAAACCAAGGAAAACTTGCACATCATGCAAATTACAAACCTTTGGTTACTTCACATGGCTGACACCTTGTGCGGGTCCATGGTAATCTGCCCATTGCCAAGGAATTCAACTTTACCCACCGCAAACTCACAGTTAGAGAGGACCTTCTTCACATGCTCCTCATTCTCCTTCACTGTCTTAATATACACAAAGATTGTGTCAAGGTAAACCATCACAAATTCATCCAATTACGACTTGAAGATGTTGTTCATCAACACCATGAAAATGGCCGGAGTATTTGTCAACCCAACAGGCATCAGCGCAAACTCGTAGTGACCATAGCAGGTGCGCACGGCCATCTTTTCCACATCATCTTGTGTAATGCAGATTTGGTGGTAGCCGAAATGAATCGATCTTTGTGAAGGAGTAAATCGCATGGAGCTGGGTGAAGAGCTCCTTGACATGTGGAAACGGGTACAGGCTCTTGATGGTCAAGTTTTTCAACGCCCAATAGTCCACACACATGCAATTCCCCCCCGTCCTTTCTATAAAAATATAAGAGGTGCGGCATCAGGAAACGCGGACACGCATATAATGCTCTACTTTGTCATTTGATCACCTGCTTCTTGAGCTCCTCTAGCTTTGCGTCGCTTACGCTGTATGTTGCAAAAGAAGGCAGGCGTGCTCATGGTTTGAGGTCGACGCGATGTCCCGCTTTGGTGGCAGACCTGCTCGGAGGGTGTCAGAAAACACTTCCTCCAACTCACTACACACCTTTCAAAGCCCTTCAAGCACTACAGAAAAATTATCTTAGGCCCTTGGCTACTCACAAGTCATCCCAACCGCCATAGCAAGCGCCACGTCCTTTGTTTTGTCAAAACATTCCTCCACGTCTCTCACGATTGCGCAAAAAAATTGCATCATCTTTTAATCCTGTGCTTGGGCTCCACCAAGTTCAGCATTAACAGCACCGATTCCCCCTTGTAATGCATCGACTGTTGTGATGCTTCCTCCCTTAAAATTTCCTCCTCCGCGTCCTCTTCCTAAGACCACGTAAGCAAGGGATAGTGCTAGTCTTTGAGCTTGACTGAGACGATGCGCTCCTCCAAATTGAGGATGAGGTTGTACTTCGAATGGAATTCACAACCAAGGATTACATACGGATCCTTTGTTAGGAACACTCGGTATACGGTTCTTATGCAAAGCATAACCACGTGAATGGAGAAGGGACGTGCCACGTACCCCAATTCAATAGTGAAATCCACTAGGTTAGCGGTACATTTCTTACTCGTGAGCGCAAGGCCATTGTTGATCACTCTCCATGTTCACAAAACTACTGCTTGCGTCATAATCCAATGGACTTCCCACCTTCCCCTAGACACCTTTCATTCGGGCCTCAAACACAAGAAAAGGCTGCTCCTCCTCATACCCCAAATCTCATGCCCTGACCTTGGAAACCTGTTTAATTGTCACAAGGCGTTCAGGTGGGCTGTCATCTCGCGGTTTGGGCTAAAAGGAGCCAGAAGCATCTTTTCCCGGCTCTCCTTAATTACCAAATTTTTTGTTCCTTTCTTTGCTTCCTTTGTGGCTTAGTTCCCTTTTTCTTGTAACTTGCCCTTTTTTTGCCCTTCTTTCAAAGCCAACAGTCACATGCAATGTGGCCACAATTGCCAAAGTTCTAACACTTGTGCATTTGCAAAGCTCTAATCTCCATGGTAATGTTGTCTCTTTTGGCCCGCTTGCCGTAACTACCACCAGAATAATTGTGGATGTTGGCATGAGCCTACTGCACACGCAAGTTGTATAAGTCTAATGTTGCAATCATTGTCGTAAGGTTGTCCTTGAGGTCGTGCATCACCGTCACAGAACGAGCATTGTCCTTGAGGCCATTGCTATAGTGGAAACACAATTCATGAGAGTCAAAGCCATAATTGGCAAAGATCTCACAAAACTTGCAGGTGTACTCGGGAGCTCTGTAATTTTGGTAAAGTGAACGCAACAACTGCAACTTCGTACATAAGGTGCTCCGCACTTCACCAACGATGAAGCACTTGATGAACGACTCCGTGAACTCCTTCCACAAATTCGACCACTTTAGGGTAGGGTCACTGCTATTAGAGGTTGGAGCCGATGGGGCTCATATTCCGGTTGCGACCATAATGCCGGCAACCATGGCTGCTCCACTATCGTGTGGATTGGAGTGCATGACATCAACTCGGCAATCCAACGATTCCCATCTCAACCTGGTCATGGCATATACGCAACGCACCTCTTACCTTAAGGCATCTATGCCAATGGCGGCAAAGTTTAGCTCTAGTCCTAGTATCCAAGCATGCGGAGCTGGCCCATCCTTCCTTAATAGGTCAAATGGCACTGGCTTGAGAGAGCTCAGGACGCCCACCACAAAGTTGATGGCGATGGCAACTACCATTGGTGTTGTTATTATTGAGCTCTTGATTGAGGTACTTGTTTTTCTTCTCTAATAGGTCCGTTTTGGCTTGCATGTTGGCAAGCATATGTTGTAATGATGCACTTGTTGAAATGCGCGTCAAATGTTGCGGCAAACGAGTACATGCCAGATGAAGTCATCCTTGCATCCCGGTCAACTTCTTCCTCAACCGCTTCTCCGCCTACTGCCTTTTCACCAATGTGTATAGTTGGCCTCGGGCAAAAATCTACCAAATAGACAAGATACGTGATGGTCTGCACTCACAAGGAGAGACTGCCACTAACATGATTGCGCTCTTAAGCGAATGGTGGCTTCGATACCAAGTGTGAACCAAGGATGGTGTACTAGGCTCAACTGGATTGAGTAGGCACAAATCGGCAGCAACGGTGACCAAAGGGAGGCCAATGCACACCATCCTAGGTTTCCAAATAGGGTTGTCTTCCAGGAGTACAAAAACAGAGGAGGCAAAGTGGTAGTAAACTGTTCTCCTCTTTTTGCAATATCAACATATAAGACTATATCTACATGAATACATATTGTAGGCAACTCGGTCGCCGCGCTATGTGTGTCATCGTCCATGCCAAGGATAAGAATTATTGCCTTAGAATCATGTAACTCAGATTCTCAGATTTCCAACGCACCAACAATCATATTATTTCGTGGTGGAACAGCCAAGATATGCTCGTTTCCATGAACCACGGCGATGTACCACTGGCAGCACCACTAGCGGCGGTGACGGCTGTCAAAAGCGCCCTTTCTCGTATTAACACATCAAGGCACCATTCCAAAGAGTCCTTGGTACTCAATAATCCTTTATACATTAATGATGCAAACCCCAAGGCGCAATTTGGCTTTGTTGGATATTTCGAGGGTCCAGTCTTGGTCGTTGGGGATGCATTCCTGTCACCTTTTCCCCTTTGCTGATCCAACCTTTGGCCGGACATAACTTCCTCAATTCTTGATAGATTGACCCGTTCTTGGGTTGATCTCGTAGTGTTTAACTTGTAGATTACAAATCCATAATTAGATAATACTTTCAAGGCAGCATCAAACAATAATCAGGGTCATTTGCACTTTCCGGCTTACAACAATGGCCGGCTTTGGGACTGGACTCTTCGCGGTCTTGGGGTGTGCTCAGAGCACCAACCCTTGTCACTCTAATGAGTGCAAGCCCTTAGGATGAAACGCACGTCACGGGAAATTAGTGACAGGTGCACACCTCGCAAAGTTGCGCAAGGAGGAGATAGCTAGAGGGGGAGGTGTCCGCCCTGCGTCGTCGATAGGTCGAGTGCAAACATCTCCTAAGTATGGATAATAGCGTGCAACCCTCATCGCTGTCCATTGCCAAGGTGATGAAAAAAGTGGTTCACTTGTCCTCAAGCTCAGTTTTGGCGACGAGAAAACGCTCGCACTGATCACTCATGCAAACAACAAGGTGTTGAAATCCACTAAGGGGAACATCAACGATGGTGAAAACCTTGACAGGGTTCCCAAAGAAGACGATTATGGAGATGAATCTCGTAATGAGCTAGCCGACTGTGTTGTAATTGAAGTGCATCACAAAGGTGACCAAGAACTGGACGCATATGACACAAACAATAAGGGCAAGGAGGTCAACAACTCCATGCCAAAAAAACCAAAAAAAAGTGGTAACCAAGTCAAACGTGCATCGTACCATGCAAAAAACGAGGATCTTGCTCTCGTTTTGGTGAAAGGGGAGTGAGCTCGACCTGTGAGCCGGTTGATTTTGGCATCAGCACAACATGCACTTGACAGCGCCTCGCATCGTCTGATCATCGACAAAGAAGTTGAAAACCTCTGCACCTGCTTCCCTCTTGAAGAATCTAGGCTGGTCGTGACCTTCATGGGTGTGTTCACATACGATAGTGACATGGTGCACATCACACTTTGTGAATGATCGTTCATGGAGTAAAAAATGAACAAGAAGCTCTACAAGGACAAGATGAAGTTGATGTGAGAGGTCGCGACCCCCGACCAGAAAGTAAAGGTGGCAGAGTAGGCGCTCAATATAATTTGTGCACAAGAAGCAAAAGAACCAGTGTGTTGCGCTAAAAGCAGCAATTGGTGCGATGCGTCACTGTACCAAGGTGGAGTTGGGACATTTTGTAGAGTGCTCCAAACGCAAAAGCACAAAATATGAACATATAAATGTTCCCGATGCACGTTGAGCTCCAGTCTTCAACTTAACTCCTCTTGTGGAAGCAAACGTGACTAAACCACGGGCTCCTACACCTCCAACCTAGGCCATGAGGAAAAGCGAGACTTGAAGTCGTGTGGTTCTTGAGTCGCCAAACCGCTACTATGGCACAAACAACATCAACATAGTATTGATGATTTTTCAAAGGCACCTATTTCTTCCTCGGATATAGGAAGAGGACTATGGTGCACTAAGAATGCCTTCTTTGAAGCCGTTGTGGAAGCGAAGGAAGCTCTTCAAGCAATAGCAACATCACTCTGTCCAAACCAGGGAGGAGTATTGCAAATTGATGCATGAGCTTAACTGGGAGCCTGCAGACTTGCAGAAGGTAAAGAAGGAACTTCAAAGCTCTATGCAAAGAAGCATGTTGGCATAGCGGTACGGTGACACATGTCTGTAGATTACAAAAAGGTCCTAGATCACCACCTGACAAAGCAGGCCAAGGTGGACCTATTCTACAGTGGTTTGGTTTGCCCCCAGTTGTGATTCTTTTGCCTTCATGAATAAAACAAGTAGTGGAAGTCCATTCACGCATTCATAACATGCGTGAGAGTGGTAAACAAATAGAACTTCAGCCTCTGGGATCAAGATGCGCATAAACGCAGGCCGCCGTGTGAGGAGCCATCAATGCCAATGAGTAGTGCACCAAAGAGTGTAGCGGATGCAACATCTCTTGGAAGTTCCGCCCTTAGAATGTTGAGAAAAACGCTCGCTCCTTTATCATCTAAAAATGTTGCCACTAAGCTGGGCACATTTGGCGCGACTGTCCGCAGTGTGACCAACGGCTTTAGCAAGGACAACAACGAGGCCAGTATCAAGGTCACGATGTGCACCAAGACAAAGGACCAAATCGCTTGCATGGTGATTGTGACAACCGATTCCATGGAGGCATTCATCATAGGATGGGCATCTTGATGTCAATGCAAATGCCCCTGCCGGCTAAAGAAGCCTTCATGAGGGGCAGCACCAAGACCAAGTTTTACCGCCATCTAGAGTCAGGGTGCACAAGGTGGTCAAAATGGACAAGAACGCCCTTATGATGATGACAAGGACTTCGAGGATGATGATGGGGGACGCTTCCATTGTCTTTAGCATGGTTATGAGCAGGATTTTCACAATCCCTTATGGCAACCAATGGGCTCCAATCTTAGGATCTTATTAATCATGGAAATGATGAGGACAAGATGTTCATGATATATAAGGATGATATCAAACACTTTGAATTCTTATTGTCACAGCATTCCTCTACCGTTTATGTGTATTTTGTGAAACCTATGTCCTTCCATAATCGCTTATGTCCGATCTCTTAAATGACCAAAAAAAGTAGAAAACTCACACGGGCCTGGTCATAACCACTAAAACAATTAGCGTGATGTGTAATAAGCTAAAAACAGAAGTCATGAGAAGAAATCTCTAATTTTAACAACAATGGCAGTGCAATTGGGTCTAGAAACAAACAAGTGAGTTTGAAGAATTCATATTGCGGGCCTCATTCAACAAAAGACATCACATGTAGGAATAACTTGATGAGATAGTTGAGTTGCAAAGAAGAATTCATGCTTATTGGATCTACCACCTCAAGGGAAAGCCTATAGCAAGCCTTTTCATATGAAAGTCCAAATCATGGATGATCATGTAATTTGGTATAAAAGTGGAAGGCGCCCTTGCACACATCTTGATGGATACTAGGGTGGATGATTTGTTTGTGAGCGATGCATTTGAACGCACACCGCAATTAAAGTACAGGCATTGTCCTCACATGGTGGTCTTTGGTGACGAAAAAGAGGTGCTAATAATTGGTGACAGTGTGGCACGACTCACATTGCCCAGCTTCACCACTAATGACAACATCACTGTGCTTGATCTCATGGATCCATTTGGCGTTGTTTTTGGAGACACATGGCTTGTGCACCACAAGACACTTATGTGATTCCAAAGGAAGACATTGCAAATTAGCAGTGGAAGGAAAATTGTCACCCTGTCTCGAATCTATAAAATTCAACATCTTCCAATGAACGCTCAATCAAGCCTCTCGGTTCACCACGTGAAATGGCGACTTAGACAAATGTGTCGTTATTTTATTTTAACCTTGAAGAATATGGACGGAATGAAAGAGAGTGAAGTGCCCCAAGGAGTCGCAAAAGGTCTCTTGGAATTCTTGGATGTCTTTGACGCACCACCAAATGGACAACCACCTTAACAAACGGCTAGACATAGCATTCCGTTGCGACCCCTCGTTGTTCCTCTCTTTTGGTCGATGTATCATTTGAGCCCAAAAAAATGGTGAGAACCAGAATCCTAAATAAAGGAGTACCCTTTGGAGGGTTGTATTGAGCCAACATCTTTGCCCTTCAAAGCACTGATCTTCCTTGTGAACAACAAGGATGTGAACCTAAGGATGAACGCGGAGTATTGGGCATTGAACAAAACCACTTTCAAAACAAGATACCGGCTTTCGTGCATTGAGGACCTACTTGACGAGCTTCAATTACCAAAATTCTTTGCATCTTTAGATCTATTACAAGGCTACCATGAAATCCAGGTCATATAGGAGGATGTACCCAAAACTATTTTTAGAACTCATCACGAACACTACCAGTTTTGTGTCCTCTAATTTTCACTTACAAACGCACCTACCACATTATAAGCAACGATAAATAACATCTTCCTTGAATGCCTGGACAAATTGATCCGGTGTATCATGACAACATCCTCATCTTCTGTAAGAACCACAAAGAACATGAGATACACCTCCAAATTGTGCTTAGGATTCCTGGTAAGAACTTTGTTTTGCAGAAAGAAGTAAGTGCAAGTTTGTGCAGCGAAAATTGGAGTTCCTTGGCTACGTCATTAATGCGGAGGGGGTTCTGCAAAAATCTTTGAAGGTGCACGTTGTGAAAGAATGGCCTCATCCCAAGAATACAAGTTTGCTCCGCACTTTTCTTGGACTCGCAAATCACTTCCGGTAGTTTATGAGAGGCTAATCTACGTTTGTGAGCCTTCTCACCGCCTTGACACAAAAGGCAAGCACATGGGTCTGGTTGAAAAAATGCATTAAGGCTTTTGATGTTGTAAAGGCGATGCTGATATCTTCACCAGTACTCGCACTCTACAATCCAAAGAAGCCATGAGAGGTACGTTGTTATGCATCGGTTACAGGCTTGGGAGCTGTGCTTATGCAAGACATGTGCCCTAATTCTTTCCAGGGTTTTGGGCTCTTAGATGTTGAGACCGTGTTTACCAACGGAGATCAAAAGCTACTTGAATTTGTGCATGCTTTCAAAGTATTGCGCTCTAATTTTGGAGGTGCTGAGGGGCAAATCACGGTGGTCAAAAAACACAACCCTCTCACGTACTTTCAGACGTAATAGAACCATTCACGATAACAAGCATGGTGGAGTGAATACTTCATACACTTCACATTCACCTCGTAGTACATACCAAAGCGGATTGATGTGGCAAACCCATTGAGTTGAAACCTAACACATGTGAGTGTCATTTTAAGAAATAATGATGTTACAAATTGGCACTTTGCTTCCTTTACAGTGTTCACAACATTGCACAAAAAGTCACTCTGCCCTCCCCCACAACCATTAGTCAGATCAAACTCTTTCAACATTCAAATTTAGATGGGCTTAACTTTGAACTTCTGGTTCGTCAAGCCAAAGAATATTGAATGCCATGGACTTGTGGAGCGTGCCACGTTAAACTGGTATTGCGAGCAGTTGCTGGTCCCAAATTTCAATAACTTGCAACAAAACAACATGTCCAAGATTCATAACCCATTTCCCTCAAGTCATATTGGATCAAAGAAGACAAGACATGATCTCACCCAGCATTACCAGTGGCTAGGATAAAGTAGTGAAATCTAGAAGCACTACATGGTGTGTGATCTTTGCCTTCATAACAAGACTTTTCACAAGGCACCTTCAAGGCTCCTCTAGCCCTTATTGCTCTTGACACCCCATGGTAGTCAATAGCCATGGATTTCATCATGAAACTCCCATGAACAAAGAAAGGCTAAAACTCTATCTTAGTCGTAGTAGACAAGGAAATAGGAATGGCCCATTTCATGCCCACAACAACTCGCGTCGGAGTGGAAGAGAATGTCAGGCTTTTCTATGAAGGTGTCATCAAGTACCATGTCTTACCCATCTGCTTCATTTTTTACGGTGATTTGCTCTTTGACTGTCGGTTCTGGCTTGCATTGAAGGAAAATTTAGAATGAAACAAACATGTCCTTAATATTTCAACCCAAAACTTATGGGAAAACAGAGTGGATGAATCACACTCTTCAGCAGATGCGCCACATGTAAATCGACACCAATGAGGAGGACTAGGAAAACTATTTTACCCTACCAGTTTTGTCTCGAACAATGCAGTCAACAAATTGACGAGTTTTAATCCATTCTTCCTCGACCATAGTCAGCATCTCGTGCCTCGCTTCAATGGTGATGTGCGAGGGCAACATGATCACGTGTCCTCCGCCCACGCCTTTGTCAAATGAATGGACGCCCTCTAACAAAATGCCAAGGCCAATTTGTATGTGACTTGACAACAACAGAAGGCTTACTGTAACCAGAGACATCGTGAGTTGATATTCTCCATTGGAGATCTTGTGCATGCGGTATTTGCAGCTTAAGAGACCGAGTGGAAAAAATGTTTTGCCAAAATGACCCTTATAGTTATACACAAGTAAAGAAGGGTCGTCTATCCACTAGCCCTCCTACCAGCCATGCGCCTCCATGATACCTTCCGTAAGTCTCCTTCAACCTTACACAACAAAGGGGTCTGTTTAGCCACCCCCTATTGTTGTCCTTGGCGTGGAAGGCAAGTGGGAGGTGCACCACATCCTCCAACACCGTGATTGTAATTTACAGGCACGATTGGTCATGGAGTACCTAATCCATTAGGAATGTTCTGGACCAAACCATGACACTTGGGAGCCAAATTATGAGTGCAAACTATGGTAATCAAGCAGTACTGGGAGGAACTGGTTCCCTGTCAAAACAAGACTGCCCTTGAGGGTACCTTTGCGATACGATTCCTCTTGAGATGATAATAGGAGAGGCCCTCGGGCCGATCTTTGGCTGACTTTTAATACCCTGTCATAGGGACGCCTCGGCACCTGTTTCACTATTTTGTCAAGTAAAGGTGGAGGTAAAAAGGCCACTATTTCTTCTTTGAAAGCTGAACAGTCCATGAATCTGAAATATATCAAATCATGATGTTATCCTCTCCATGGCTTGGCACTTCAACTATCAATGGTATATGGACGTGTGCAAACCACTTCTTCACAAAAGATGAAAAGAAACCAAGGACAATTCATAGTTAAAGAGGAAGGAATGTAATATCATAAAGTTTTGGAACATAACAAAAAATTATATGGTCAACAAATACAGTCGCAATCATTACTTGATTGGAACAGTCCGTGGACATTGTTCTACGACCGACACCATAAGGTTGTGTCAATCTTGACGTAAACGCGGGAAGCAAATAGTGGAAATTGAATCTAAAACAACCATCTCAACAGAAATTATGGTCGGAAAGTTTCCACCATTCGTTCAAACGGAATACATAAATAATTACAAATATTGAAAAAAACATAAACTTAAAAAATAAACATTGTACATTCAAAAAGAGTGGCAAGCCATGATAATTTGGGCAAGGGAATGACCACTCCAACAAGGGGGAAGACCATTCACTTTTACAGCTCAAGCGTTTCCGAGCTCCCCTAAGCCCTTTTAACGCTAGTTTTGAGCATTTGAGTTACACAAAGTGTGATATCGTATATTTTGAATACAACTCAATTATTTTTCTAGTATTTTAACTTGTATAAAAACTATTCAAATCTGATCTTTGTATTCTTGTAACTGAGATTTTCACTTTATGTGGTTTCTTTGCAAGTTGGAAATTCCTATTTTTAATAATCCTAGCCATTATTTCAACCCAAAAACATTGATAACTCATGTTTTGAATGTCACCTATTTTAAACTTAATGTCAAGCATATAATGAAGAAATAACACATTGTAGTCATTCTAAAATATCAAAACAAAAAGGAAAGTTTCCTAAAATAATAGATTCATTCGGTGACTATACGAGATACTCGAATAGTAGAAATGTATAACTGATTCGCCCTTATCTTGGAAACAAATAACCTAACTATCCATCAACTGCCGCCAACACCATGCCAGTAACAAAGAAAAGAAAGAAACATGCATGGCAATGCCGCATGTCATGCGCTGATGATGCATTACGTGCGGCACCCCTCGCTAGTATCACAAACCCCTTTGTTGAAGGTTTTGTGATATTAAGGGGGGGTTGAGATTTTGAGGGGAGTTTGAGACTCCCCATGCTCTATAAGGGAACATGCTGGGCCCCGTTACTAAGTGGCCTAGCAAGATCCCGCATAGAAATGAAACCCTCAAACCTCGAATGTAATTTGAGGTCGAGTTTGATTTCGGTTTGTGAGTTAAAAAAATAGGTGTGCGTAATAGAAATTTCAAAAATGATGAACATGTTTTTTCTTGATTGCGACTGAGCAAGTACCCCTTTGTTTTTTTAGCACGCGAATCCACCAGTTTGATTTAGGGTTTTATGTTTGGCATGGGCGGAGCCCGCGCCACACATACAAAACCCTAAATTGAACTGGGGGGTTTGAGCGTAAGGGGTTGTTGCTCCCTTGGGATTTTTGTTTGGGAGCGTTGACCCCATGCAGTTTTTTTTATTTCTCGCACGTCGATGCATGCCGCGAGCGAGCACAATTTTTGACTTGATTTGGAGTACGTGTTTTTGTTGCTACAGGGTGGGTGAGAGTCACACTTTGCATTTTATGGGTACATGAGCTATTTGGCGCATATTTGTTATTTATTTTAAATATTTTTTCCTTACTCGTCTAAGAACTGGTTTTAGTTTGTCGTTCCTGGCAAAGAGTGGACATTGAGTTTTGGGTTATGAATGGAAAAACCCTTATGATGATTGATAAATAAGCCACTTGAAATACCTTTGGGCCCCTCAATTGATTCAGGATGGTCTGATTTGTAGACAGTTTTTTCATGGTTTGACGGATCTACCAACATCTTGGAACGACACATGGCAGCATTCTGGACTTGGGTGAGATCAGTCTGATGAATATTGAGGATACCGTCCATGTAATTGATTAAGGAATGATATCCAATGCTGTAGGATAAGTTATATTCTCTGTTTTCTACATCATTGACCAGTACCAGCTTCATACACAGCCGCGGGCGGCACATCGTAGTCTACGGAGGCTGGAGAAGGTTCTGTATTAGAATGTAATGTTTCTTAAATCATACCGACCTTGCCATAGCCTGAGGTGGCCCTACAAGGCCTCCGGGCTTGTTGTCTTTCTCCTGTTTTCGTCTTTTTTTAATGTTTTTCTGAGGTTATACCACGTTGACCTTCGCTATCGTCTGTATTTTTCGATGCCCCGCGAGTAGGGCTGAAACTTGCGTCTCCGTCCAGTGTTTAACAACTCATCCTCTTCCACCATCGACTCCCATTTTCCGTTCACAAACACGGGCCATCGAGAGCTAGTTGAGGGCCTAGGGCTTGAGGCATCCATTTGGCGGTACAAACTTCAACCTTCTCAAAAAGCGTCTATCAATTTGTTCCCTTCCCTAGAGAGTTCCAGCATCATCGTTCCAACGTCGGAGACACCACGACCACAGCCGTCGGTGGCCCCGAGGGAGAGACGCCTGCAAGTCAACTCATTCCAATGTTCTCACCTTCCGCTTTATCCTGCCAGGTTGTTGAACGCCGGACAGGGCCGCCCATCTCCGTCGGTGAAAGGTCACACCCACGTCACTCAGCATTAATCACATGTGACTCCTTATCCATTGTGCGGCGTTTCAAGATATGAAGAGACAGCGATGATGCAAGAGGCAAACTGGCGTTGCCAATGGATCCTTGATAGGAAGAGTCGAACGCTCTTGCTGAAAGATTGTTTTTTTGGCCCCTGGTCGTTACCGACTTAGGCGGGGGGGCTGCCTCAGCACTGAAACAAGACTGGGGGTTGAATGCAGCCACCCAATGATAGTATTATCGGAGAAAAGGATACATGGTTGGGTTTTTCCACCACAGGGTGAATAAAGAAGAAATTTCTAGCTGAAATCGAGGCTCATTGATAAGGAAATCACATATTTGGAAGGGACTGAAAAGGTCGGCCTCGAAGGACTTGAGACGGATGAGTGATTTCTTGTTCTGCTTAGCTGTAAATGAGGATTAGATGAGCCATATTTGTTGCTGTAGTGTGGCCGGTAACGTGAAAATCAACTTGAGTGTTGGGGAAGAGGAGGGTTCTGCTCAACTTTCTTGCCAGATGAGATGGAAAAGCATGGCACGGATGACGACCCATGCAGGGTTATAGGTGGGTGGTTCAAAAGGCCCCAGGAGGAGGTGTATGAATCTGATGGAAGGTCAAGGAAGAAACGCCGACATTAACAGCGAAGAAAGTCAGTTAGACCCTGTAGTTTTGGGCAAAGAAGGAAACATTGTTCACTAAAATCGTCTTGATAGCAGTATGGACGAGGACCTCGGTGATTGGAGTTCATAAAGGGAGTGTGGTGGGCGACTCGGATGGATCAGTATTAAATGATTGTCATAGTGTTGTGCATGCAAGGGTTAAGGGGAAGATGGCCAAACTTTCGACGAAAGGAAGGCAAGTGAAATCGTATGTGGGGTTTTTTTTCTTGCCACTTTGTCTCGTACGATTGGGTGGGGGCATGGTGTGAAAAGAGGTGGGAGTATAGCTCGAGGAGGGTGGGGGAGGCTCAAAGAATGTATAGAATACATGATTAGCAAATAAAACTTAAATCCAGACTTCACAATGGCCATGGAGTAAACATCCAGCCCTTCCTTTTGGGCATGACCTTATTTAGAATAATTTGAATAAATAATAATAGTTTTTCAGTTAAGACATTAAATTTGACAACTATTCAATACATTTCTTCATCTAAAAACAATGATCTATTGAACCAAAGCCCGATCCTTTCTAGATCCCCAACCAAAGGTCACGTAACATTCCCTCTTTACAATGATGCAACTTGAAATAAATTACTGACATCATACCCTTTTAAACAATGATTTCTCACTGTCTCTTGCAACACCTTCCTCGCTCTTCAATGACCATGAAGACTAGCCATCGTCACCTAAAAACTACTCATAAATACATTGGATGATTTCTCTAATCCAACTCAGAATATAATGATTTCATTAGAAGTGGAGCAAAATTTGTAAGCCATACGACACCAAGGACATGTCATTTTCTGAAAAGAAGATAATGCTTTTAGGCACGCTACATCAACGAGATTTGTCATGTTGTCCTGTATGCACCAATCATTCAAACCTCTCAACATGAAAATCGTTTCCATTCAACAATTATATCTAACCAACAGAAGAGATTCTACCCCATGTAGTTCCCAAAGCTTCACATTCATTAACGATTGTGAACCAATCCTGTTGATCTCTTCACATAAAATGTGATGCCAAATATGGTACATGGATTTGTGAAATTCAGCCATCATTGCCGCTTCCTTCCTTCTTTGTACCCTAAATGGATGGATGTGAAACGAAAAATCATAAATTTTCTTTTAGGTAAATAATTCAACAAACTAGAATGCCCTCTTACCACCTTCCTTCATTGATTCCACCATGCGTAATTGACCCGCGCCAATCTGGTCAATGCTTTGAAGCGTGATCTAAAAAATCGCACAGAATAATTGTGCACTATGCTTGCCATAATCTCCGACTTGCAAGAGAGTTTTATAGAAGTCATTATCAAATTTCAAGCATTTCTCACCAAGAAGAAAACGAAAAGCCAAAATATATAAGCGTTATAATCCCAAAAACTTGCACACTTCTGTTGCCCACATTAATTGAGGCCCACAATTTCATTTAAGGTCTCAAAAGAGTTGTACGACCACGGAATCAAGGTTTGGGGATAAGGGATTGGAAATCGGTTGTTGTCACTTCAACATTATGTACAGTCATAAGAAAAATTGATTCACAAGATGAAGGAATCCCTTAGAAAACTTTGCATGATATGTCGTGGAACCTTTTGCTACTCTTTTATCTATTTTGCAAGTGTTGCCTCCCAACTTGTGTTATTCACTTTGCATGTTGACTGTACAATGAAAATGATTTCCAAACTTTTCATGATGGCTACACGTTGATTCTCCAACCCTTTGCATAACCCACGTTTTCTTTTTTGTGGCCCACACATTGTCACATGCATTACTGACTTTGCAACTCACATACCTCATTTCCCGGGAAATGAGGTATGTGAAACAAGCAAAACTCACGTCTGTTCCATGGATTTTATTCAGGGCGGAGTGACTATATACCCCCAGTTTCGCACAATAAGTCCCATCCGCCCCTCCGACGGAGCGATAAGCCTCATCCGCCCCTCCGTCGGAACGATAAGCCCCATTCGCCCCTCCGTCGGAGTGATAAGCCTGATCCGCCCCTCCGTCGGAACGATAAGCCTCATCCGCCCCTCCGCTGGCACGATAAGCCTCATTCGCCCCTACCCATGAACAATAAGCCCCATATACCCCCTGGAAATTGCCAACTCGTAATGTGACGGTATATGGTTAATGTTTGTAGTGGAGAAGGGTGTCTTGGTATTATTATTTCAATTTTCCGATGATTTGCTCCTCATTTCGTATAACCGGACTGCACGAAAGTTCTTGACACCAGTGCATGTGTGTCATGTCGACGATGTTCACATTTCGGCACTCGAGAATGTGGGGTTCAGCGTGGTTCACGTGCTCATTTTGTGTGGGTATGTTTTTTTTCTTCTTCAAATGTGAACGAGACCGGAAACCCGTGAATGCAGTCACCGGAGGTCTGCATGGCCGTATGAAACGCACATGCACTATCCTCGTCACATCGAAACACCCCCTGCGCCATCGTCGTCCGTGAGCTGGTAAGGTTCATGCACAGGCATGGAAACGTCATGCCGAGCCTAACAACACTTTGGCCAGCGCAGCAAGCGGTCACCGTCCAATGACATTGCGCCGCTGGACTATCCGACAGCTGTCTGTGTCGCAACTCCCGCGGCACGCCTTCATGAGCTGCCGTGCACATGACGCTGTCACATCCTTTCAACCGCCGGTACCCATGGGCATGCCCATGGGTTCCCGATTGCATGGGGTTATATTAGGTGCAGCCGGACGACTCAGACATGCACAGAAGAGGCGGAGGTTGCGTGTGAAAAATGGAAAAGGCGGACAGTGCCCTAATCCTACGTGTCCACTATTCCTCGGTTTGTCCGCCACTCCCACGCCAAGTTTCGGCAGGGGTCCTCTCGAGTTTGTTCCAGTGTCATTCAGTTGTGCGTTGTCGTCGTCGACGGCGTCACCGNTTCTGCTTATGCCTGTACGGTCCAGGAAACCTGTCTTTTCCCTTGCCGTTCATTGTCATGTGTGCATGGACAGGTGACTCGGACGACGAACCATGCCACAGCCCAAAGAAGCAGAAGGGGATGCCGAAGGAGCCGGCAGCGGGCATGTTCTTCCACAACATGAATGAAGCCCGGGCGTTTGTGGAGGACTACACGGTTGACAACCGGTTCGGACTGAAGTGGGTCCGCAGTGAGCCTGCAAGATTCCACGTCACGTGCTCCGAGGCGAAAACCAAGGGTTGTACCTGGCTCTTGCGCGCACGTGTGACTTCCAAGTTCGGCGACGTCACGATCTCGCACTACGAGGACGGGCACAAGTGTGTCCCCAAAATCGGCCGCGGGAATCCGGCTCGCCAGAAGGGTTGGGTGGCCCGGAAAATCTCGGAAACTCTGTAGCGAGACCCTACTGCATCAACGGCCACCCTGCGTCAAGTGCTCCACGAGCGGACCGGCATCAACGTTTCCAACAACACGCTATACCGCGCAAAGACACAGGCCCAAGAGCGCTTGATGGGCAAGAAGACGGAGACGTGGAGTCTTTTCCCGTCATACATCGAGGAGGTGCGTATGGCGGATGAATGGAACCATGAGCAGCACTTGTGTTGTCATTTATTTCACCATTGATGGGTGCATATCCCCCCTTTTTGCGTGCAGTTGAAACGCGTTGACCCAGGGACCCACGCCGTCGCGCACAAGGACAAGAACGGCGCGTTTCTCTGGGCGTTCGTCACGCCGGGAGCTGCCCGGATCGGGTTCCAACACAGCCGCCGAATCCTCACCATGGATGCAACGTTTCTGAAAAACGGGCACAAGCAGGTTTTGCTGCTAGCCCAATTTTTTTACGCAAACGACCATGCCGTGCCGATGGCATGGGCACTGGCCCCGACAGAGGACGATAAGAGCTGGAATTGTTTTTGCGCCCAGCTTGCCCTTGCTTATCCCACAGCTGCTTTGGCGGGCACAAGCATCATCACAGACAGGGAGAAGGGTATCGAGAAAGCTCTGAAGAAGTACATGACTGCTGCTACGCACACGTACTGCGCATGGCACTTGCGAGAAAACGTGCGCACGTCCTACGGCAAGAAAGCCGCTCACTGGGCGTGGAAGTGTGCGCACACACTCAACACCGACCAATGGGAGAAGGCTACCCGGCACCTACGGCAAGTAAGTGCATCAGCTTACGCCTACCTCTTTGGCAGGCCGGGTGAAGATGGCTCTGTGGTGGGGGGTGTTCCGCTAGAGAAGTGGACACGCCTCCACTGCTCTTTGGGCAGAGGGGGCCACACCACGTCCAATGCTGCTGAAAGCTGGAACGCACGCATCGCTGCCCATCGGAAGCTCTATCCATACTACTGCTTTGTCAGCATCTTGCCCTTCGTCCAACGCATGTTCTGTGCTAGACGTGCTCAGGCAAAAGCCGTGCAGACTTCCTTGGCCCCAGCACAAGCTGATAGACTGCTGCACTGCCTAGCTGTGGCACGAGAGTACACCGTGGTCGAGGAGGGGCCACACACAGCAACAGTGGAGGGCCCAACGAACAACCCCCGTCAAGTGAACCTCCTTGCCAAAACCTGCAGCTGTGGCCGCTGGAAGGAGTTCGGCCTGCCCTGTCACCATGCATGTGCATTCCTGCTTGTCAAGCGCGTAAACGCAGAAAATCTTGCCGACCCTGGACTCACGGGAATGGCCTTCCGACGTGCCTACAACAGCCCCATCCCCTCCCCAGTGGTCAAAAACATCAACCCCGTGGAACCACTGTGGTTTCAACCCGGACCAAGGCGTGGGAAGGGACGCCCACGAAGTGCAAGGAAAGACCGTGAGACCCTGCGCAAGAAAAACTTCATTTGCCCACGTTGTGGGCAGAAGGGCCATACAAAGACACGCTGCAAGAACCCGCCTGCTCCCAGCCCCGCGCAGGCCGCGGCGAGGGGGCATGAAGTGCTTGGTCTCCCAGCTGCTGCTGCACAAACAGCAGCAGCCTTAGATGCCCCACTTGCAGCGTATGCAAGTGGTGAAGTGGAGTACGATCCCGCGGCTCCGCCAAGGGATGAAGACGATGATGATGATGACGGTGCTGAAAGTGATGACTCTGGTACATACTTCCCTCCTCCTGGTGATGATGGTGAGACGTTGACGCAGGATGAGCACACCGAGCACTTGGATGAGGAGGAGAGAGAGTGGCAGGAGACGTACAAGGAAGAGCCAGAGGAGGCAGAGTGAGGTACGTACATGTTTACACTGTCCTTGTGTCCACATTCCATTCACATGTCCGTGCAACTTGCCACATGAGCTTGCAATACCTAATACCAACTTTTGTTTATGTGCAGGATGAAGTGTGCTGGACATTGGAGATTGAACGGACCATCCTCAGAGACTGCTCCCACTATAGCAGGAGAGGGGGGTTTCGGGTTAGGCAGAAGGTTAGGGTCTGGGTTAGGGGGAAGGGGACCAGTGGAGTGCATCTTCCTAGAAGCAGAAGTGGTGGCCAACATTCAGACACGCCTGACGAGGTATTCTACGATGCTGAGCACTGTCAGCCATGGGAGGAGCTCTGTCCTGTGTGTGACATTGTGCACTTTCTCCGGGGATTGAGTCGAGAACTTTTCGATGAAATCACGTATCCGACCTTCAGTGTGTGTGGTGTTTAGGCATGTACCTTTCCTTACATGAAAATTCTCAAGTGAATTCATTCTACAGCTTGCATTGCTTTGGATGCGTCTTTGTGTACTAGGTAATGCTGAAACACAACGCGTGTTTACGTATGCAACAAGTAAAGCAGTGTAATAAGCTTCATGAATGCTGACGTGTTTAAGCAACTGCGTCGAGCTGAACATGGTACAATTGGAAGACATTGTGAAGCATAATGTCATACAATGTTATCCAAGGAGGTCATTGAACAGAACAGAACACTGTCTGTATGAACTTGTACATCCACCATGATGCGAAAGAGCACATGATTAGAACATGGAGTTAGACCTCCAATAAATGTTGTATTCACTTTGCATCGTCACTGTACATCATGCCCTAGAGCATACGCAGAGTAGAATACCTTACACCTAATGTGTTGCTGGGCATAATGACATTAAGGGGATCAT
>SZWC01008072.1:107288-120615 GCA_023375785.1 Penium margaritaceum
GAGCAAGATGAGGATGACAGAAAGCAAACACGACAGTAAGGCTACGTAGCTCTTGTGCTCCAGAAATTTTAAGTTCCTTGGAATTTCAGCCCCATGTCATGTGCTCTACATAGCTCTTGTCCTCCATATCTCTTGTGCTGAATAGCTGTAAGACTCCATACCCTCTTTTGTTCCATAGCTCTTGCGATCCATTGCTCTTGTGATCCATATATCTTGAACTCCATAGCTTTGTTTATGTTTCTCTTGTGCCCCATAGCTCTTGTGCTCCATATGCCTTCATCTCCACTGCCCTTTTCTTCTAAAACTTGTGTGTTCCGTGGCTCTTGTACTACATAGCTCTTGCACTTTCTATCGTACTCTCCACATGTAGTGTGCTCCATATCTCTTCTTCTTCATATCTCGTGTGCTCCATTGGTTTTGTGCAACATCGAATTGTCGTGCAGCTTGTGTGTGACATATTTTTTTGCTTTAAATTCCACGCTTTACAGACCTGACTCATCAAGGCTCCTACACTTCATGGAACTTGTGTTCCATAGCTCTTGTACTCCAAGGCACTTGAATTCTATGGAAATTTTACACCATAGATGTTGTGCTCAATAAATCATGTGGTTCAAAGCCTTTGTGCTCCACAGATATCTTGCTCAATAGCTCTTTTACACCACATGTCTTATGCTCCATGGACCTTGGGATCCATAGCTCATATGCTCCATAGATTTTACTCTCTATAGTTCCTGAGCTCTACAGCTCTTGCGCTCCACATCTCTTGCGCTCCATAGCTCTTTTGTTTCATAGCTCTTGCACTCCATACCATGGGAATTCCATGTCTTTCATTCTTCATACCTCCTGTTCTCCACATCTTCTGTGCTCCATAGCTCTTGTGCTCCAAAGCTCTTGTGATCCACATGTCTTGTTCTCCATAGCCTTTGCACTTTACAGATATTGTGCTTCATAGTTGCTTTACTCCACGACTCCTATGATCCATAGCTCTTGCACTCCATATAACTTGCGCTCCATAGAAGAGTTTTCTCTATATCTCTTTTACTCCACAGCATATTCCCTAACCTTTCTTCTCCATAGTTCTTGTTTTCCATATCTGTTTTGCTCGATTGTTGTTGTGCTGCATATGTCTTGTTATCTATCTTGCTTATTCTCCATAGATCCTTTGCTCAATTGCTCTCTTGTTACATAGCTTTTGTGCTCCATAGCTCGTGCTCCATAGGTCTTGCATTCCATAGCGTTTTTACTAGCACATCTTGTGCTCCATAGCTCTTGAAATCCATAGATTGTGTGCTCCATAGCTGTTGATATCCATAGAAAGTGTGATCCATAGCTCTTGCAAACCATGGATAGTGTGCTCCATGGCTCCTTAATTCTATAGCTCAATAGCTCTTGAATTCAATACCTCTTGTGCTCCGTAGGTCTTGAGCTCCATAGATCTCGTGCTCCATGACTCCCCCTTTTCATAGTTCATGTGCTGCATATTTCTTACGCTGCCTCTCTCTTATGATCCATTGCTCTTGTGCTTCATGCCTGTTGTACTTCATAACTCTTCTACTTTGTTGTATCTTGTGCTACATAGCTCGTTTGCTCCAATTTCTGAGTGCTCCACAGCTTTTGTGCTCCATACCTCTCATAATCCATAGCGCTTTTTCTTCATCGCTCATGTTCTCCATAGATCTTGTGCTCCATAAGTATTGTGCTCTATATGTAGTGCTTTGTAGCTCCTATTCTTTGTAGTCCTTATGCTCCATTGCTCTTCTACAACGTAGCTTGTGCTATTTTTTTCTTGTCCTCCATATCCCTTGTGCTCCATGTTTTTTACTCTCCATATCTCTTTCTCTCCATGGGTCTGTACTCCATACGTTTTTCGTCACCCATGTATTTTTCTCCATAGCCTTTGTGCTCCATAACACTAGCGTTCTATAGCTCTTGTATCCCAAAGTTCTCTGGCTCCATAGTTAATGTGCTTCAAACATATTGTGCTCTTTAGCTCTTGTTCTCCATAAAGTTTTCAATCCATAAATCTTCTACTCTATAGATCTTGTGCACCATAGACCTTGAGTTTCATGGCTCTTTTGCTCCACAATCCTTATGCTTCATAAAACTTGTGCTCTAGATCTCTCTTGAGTACCATGGCTCTTGTTTCCTATTGCCTTTACACTCCATAGCTCTCTGTGCTCCATAGCTATTGTAATCAATAGATGTGTCTCTCCATATCTCTTATGCTTTGCATCTCATGTACATAGTTTGCGCTTTCCATATGTCTCTTGTTCCATCACTCTTGTACTGAGTAGCTCTTCTTCTCCACAGCTCTTAAAATCCATAGGATGTGTGCTCTTTACCTTTCCTTCCCCATAGCTCTTATGATTTATGGATTTTCCCCCATATCTCCATTTTTGTCCACATCTCCATAGCTCTTGTTCTCCATACATTTTATACCCCAACTTGTGCTCCATATCTCTTGCTCTCCATAGATGTTCTTCACTACTGCTCTTGTGCTCTATATCTCTTGTGAAACATAGCTGGTGCATACCTTTTTTACTCCTTAACTTGTACCTCATAACTTTTTATTCCAAAGCTCTTGTGCTGCATATCTCTTGCACTCCATGACTCTTATGCTCCAAAACTCTTGTGCTCCATAGATCGTCTCCTCCATAGATCTTATGGTCCATATCTCATGTTCTGCATAGCTCTTTCATTCCATATGTCAAGTGCTCCATAACTCTTGTGCTCCACGGCTACTATGCTACATAACTATTGTACCCCATAGATCTTGTACTCCATAGCTATTTTACTCCATGGATTTTGTTGTCGATGCCTTTTAAAGTCCACAGATCTTGTTCTCCATGTGTTTGTACCCCAAAGATCTTATGCTCCACAGCTTTTGTACTCCATAGCTCTTCCATTCTATAGATGTTTTAATCTATATCTCTTGCATCCAAAAGCTCGTGTACTCTATAGAACTTCTGCTTCTTATCTCTTGTGAATAATTACTATTGTGATCCATACCTCTTGTGTTGAAAAACAACTTCTACTATATCCATCTTGTGCTCCACAGCTCCTGTGCACCATAGCCGTTACTCTCTATGCCTCTTGTGCTCTACTATTATGGTGCTCCATGGCTATTGCACTCCATACCTCATGTAATCCATAGCTCTTGTGCTCCAAAGCTATAGTACCCCATATCCATAACTTTTATGCAGTTTTTCAACATATCTCAGAGTTTCTCCAAAGTCAGAGACATGATTTTCAGCGATAGTACAAGACACAACGGTTTTCACTGTTAGGAATTGTGGAAATGATGGAACATAATCTTGTCAACATAGCCATCTAAGAGTTCCTATTAGAGCTTCCCAAGGCAATGTCAACAAGTACACTAGCACATGAAGGGCGTCTTATACCAAGTCATTTTCCTTTCGCAGGTTCAGTTGTGAGCGGTTCACACATAAAAGGTACCGCAGGAATAATGACTTTGGAAAAGGGAAATTTTGTGTTTCACTGATTGTGTTTCAATGACAAGTGCCCAAACAGGCATATCAGAAGTCTCAGGCCCTCAACAACAGTGATGTGTGTGAAGTCACAATGTCATCAGCAGATTCCAGAAACTTCTCAAATGAGTGAGATGGCTTTGAAAATGTGCAAACCGCACATTAACATAGCTCCAATGTCTTTATGTGGACAGGAATTCATTGAAAATTTTATGAGGTTTGAAAAGTTATCATGTTAAAAAGATGTTAATGGTGACAGAAACTTCAAGAACAAAGTCAACGCATCTGGCCAAAATGCCCAGAATGTGTTGCTGTGAATGTTGAGGAGTGGAAGTTTAGTGGGCTACGAATGTTAGGGGAAAAGTACCCATGCAATAAGCTGAAGAAGTTGTGTGCATCAACGGCAGAACCCTCCTCCCTTTTCAGCCTCCGTGTCCCACCACTTTATGAAGTGATGGCCAGTGGTGGCAAGAAAAGCCATCAATTAGGTGATCGGTGTCTTTAAAGTTGTCATACAGTTAAATTTTTTCATTGTTATGTTGCCGCTGCACCACTTGCTGTAAGGTTCAATATCTTTGAGGATTTCCTTGATGAGGGCCTCCATATCCTCATCCTCTTTTATGGATGGTTGAAAATGAATCTGCTTTACATGGAAGCTCTTGTAGGATTCCTGATACAACTTGAGACGCTTGACTTGGAAGACAAGATGAATTAACTTCAAGTGAGTAAATATTTGCAAGGATAGGTTCCCATATCTCTTTAATTACAGAATAGTCCAAAAACCTGGAATTAAACATTGTTTGAACATGTCCTTAGAACTTGATGTGGGTGCTATTGAGAAGGATCTTATCTCTAATGTGGAAATTGATGTGTGCATGATGGACTTCAGTTACTCTTTCCATTGTTGTATGTTTTTACAACATCTGACATGTCTTGTCCCATATTTTACAAACGTCTTCTTCCTCAATATACACAATATCAATGTTCCACAAAATCTTAGGTATAAGAGGATTGTTTGAGATTTGGGTACAAACCACTTCAAACTTCACTGGTCTGGTCGTTACAAATGTCACAATGTTGTACACGAGCTTGGCTGTCGGTAGCTTGACTACTTCATTAGTGTCATGTGGCACAGATGGGGTGTACTGAAATCAAGCGATTGTTTGAGAGCTTGATTGGTTTGCTATGTCTCACTCCCAGTCTCTCTCTGAAAGGCCGACGATAGCTAGATACGACTGTCGTACCAAGTCATGAGTTCCTGTTATAACTGAATTGTCTACCTCCCACCTCGGTTACTCCGAGAGTCCTTTGACAAGGCTAAGAAATATTTTTATTCTTCCTTCAACACAGACAACTGTGGTAGTTGGCATGAAGATTATCACCTTGAAGAAGCAATCAACAACCACAAGTGTTTCATCAAAACGCCTTTGCGTAGGGAGGAAACCTGTTGACAAATCCATAAAGATTTTTAACCAAGGCCTTTTTGGCACTGATAGAGGTCAACGTAAGCCCAAAGATATTTTTTTTACTTACATCTCTGGAAAGCGTTGAGGGTTGGTCACATCTTATCCCACAAGAAATAATTTTCAAGATTTTTGAGTGACTTGCACCTGCCAAGGTGCCCACCTTGATGGGTACCGAGGTACTCTTTCATTAGTATCCATCACAATTCGTTTCTTGAGTACATCACATTTTGGCAAGTAAATTGTGGTTTTCAACATGGAGCCAAAAGAACTGTTTGTCTCTGTTGAAGGAAATGTAGTACTTGCAGGCACTTGCAAATATTTTCTCCATGTATGGATCGTGCTTGATTTGCAAAGCGTTGATTTTGGACATCAATTGTAGCCATCAACCAAGAGCCGTACGGTGTTTTGGGAAGGTGTCACCTAGGATTGCACTTTGCACTGAATTGAAATTTAACGCCCATGTGCTCAACACAGCTTTGTGTGTGACCACTTGTTTGTGCCTGGCTGTTTGGATAACACTGCGACCATTGAATTTGAGCTACTCATAATTTCTGCAATTCACAATTTGAAAAAACTATTCCTTTTGCGATTATTTACATGTTCCCACAAGCCGGTGGTCTGCTCACTTTTGGTCTTCAAAAACCGTCCTTTTGTCTTATCTTTTCCAAGCCAAAATCGTTGGCACCAATCAGCAATCACGAACTTGTGTTGACCAAAAACAGCGGCCCACCATTTGCGATCTGCTGGCAATTGCAATGCTAGAAAGTCATTGGGGTCAGTGGACATTGGACCACGGTCAACCAAACTTGCTCTTCAGTGGTCCATCATCATTGGACGGCAAATCGTAGTCTTTTGCGGTGCTTCCCTAAAAATACTCGTACCACATTTGCATATTTCCGTTTTGGCCATTATTGTATGTTGTAATTCAAGAGAAACTCGCTGAACTCCATGCATGCAGATTGGTGGCAGCTAACACTTGGTTCCGTCTTCACATACTCCAGGTCTCGGTGGTTGATGCAGACGAAACATTTTCTGGATAGCAATGCCAGATCTTAACTGTGAACACCAATGCGACCACCACAAATTTGTGTAGTGCAAAACTGAGTTTGGGCTGGTATACTTTGTGGAACATGGACGCAATAGGATCTTCTCCATCACTGTTATCTTGTAGGAGAACGACTCCAGTTGCATGATCCAATGAACCCATAGCCACAATATGACATGCAACCTTATGAATGGAGAATCCAATCGAAGGTTGGCATTTTGGACAGAGCGTTCCTCACAGAGATGGATGGTTCTTGTTAATTGTCTCCCTGTTTCTACTCCTTCAACTTTCTCCTAAGAACAGACAGAGGCTCAGGCCCTCCTCACATGTCCTTTAGAGTTGATTACAGTTATCATTGAGGCCCCAAAACACCTATACTTCGTGAGGATTTGTCTGTTGGAAAAGGGCCCATTCGGCTCAGTTTCTGGTCCACAGGAGCAAGTTCCAGTAAACTACCAGATGCCTGCTCCAATTGTTAATCTAACATCACCATTGAAATGATCAAGTGGCAAGTTTTCTACGACCCAAGTTTCAGGCTGATCCAACGGTCGGATTGGGAGATATGAATTTGTTCAGTTTCCGGGGGCATCTACCGCCGGTGTCTGGGTGACCATGGGCGATGGCTCCATGCCTTAGCCTGAGAAAATAAAAAGGCAAGAGGTCCAGGGTCAATACCTGATGGAAGAAATATCCAAAAAGGTCCTAGGTTCTTGGGTTGCCTTGTCAGAGCGTAATGACTAGGAAAAAGGTACCTATCCTTACTTTTTAGGTGAGGTGAGATCCTTGTGTGCTAGCCATGGACACATGGCGATTCTCCATGGGATTGTGGGTTATATGACCACTAGGAGTGTGACATGAGAGAATTTTCTAGCTCTCTAGATCGTGTGTGAGTGGTCAGCCTGATTGCTGGGCCGATTTCATCTCTTGTGTAAGATTATGGACTGTAGTGTGTGAACCTTAGCCTCCATGGCTAAGTGGTGTGGCTCGTGAGAGGGCTGACTTGCCCAAGCTCTAGCTCTATAAGTACTCCATCATTCTGAGTGATTCAACAACAATTCTTCAGCATAAATGATGCCCTTTCAGTCCCACATGTTTGCTGCTTCAAGACTCCCTCTCTCCTCCAGTTCCAACACTTGGTATCAGAGCCAAGTTCTGCCACTTTCAGCCAGCACAGGCCGTCACTTTGAGAGTGACGGGTTAGGGTGAAACCTCCACCAAATTTGATAATCGACCATTGGGCCTTAAAGTTTGCAAGAAAATCTTCCTAACAAGCCCAATATCGCAAAGATCCAACGGTCGGACTGAGAGGTATGCTCAAAACGAGGTCGGCCACGGCCACACTCTTCTCTCTAAGTAAGGCTATCGCCTTGTGATGACCATAACTCTCTCATTTCTTTGTCAAATTGAAAAAGTAGCACATGCGAATTGAAGTATTTTTCCTCAGCTTTCCATTGGTGCAAACATATTTGCATTCCATTTAGTACATTTGGGAAAATCGCCGTTAACAAGCTAGCTGGTATTAGCTGGAGTAGGAGCAGCAGCATACCCTGTTTTCAAAAGGGCATATCTCTGCAAATCCCCTGTTGATGACCCTGTTTTATGGGTCGATCTGAAAACTTTTGAGCTGAATTTTTCATTTGTGGACTCAGTTTTTCCAAATTCTCAGTCTGCTGGCCTCTACAGTCTATTTTCTGACAGATAGATTTCTGGCAGAAGGAGCAGCACAAGCAGGATTAGCGCCGCCACTCAAGGGCAGCGTTGAGCATCATCAAAGCTCAAAATGGCAGCAGCAGGCGTGGTAACAGTAGCCCATCCCTTGGAGAGGCTGGAAGGGCGTGCCAACTTCATGTTTAGGAAGATCCGTACCCGTCTCCTTTTGGAGGAGAGGGACTTGTGGGAGGTGGTGAGCGACGAAGAGCGCGGTCCGCCTCCACAGGCAAAAGGCATCACTGCAGCGAAGGTGGTGGCGGGGAAGACGCCGCAGAAAGGTGCAACAGATGCAAGTTCATATAAAACTGCAACAGCGACATATGAGGATTTAAGAAGAAGGACAGGCAGGCCTATAGGCTGCTTGTCACCACCATCTCCAAACCACATCTTCAGTACGTGAGTGGCAAGGCTACTGCAAAGGAGGGGTGGGACACGTTGTGCAAGAAGTATGAGAGTAAGGATCTTGCATTTCTCATGCTTTTGGAGGAGAAGATGATGGCGTTGAAAATGCAAGGTGGGAAAGGGATGGAGGCGTACTTGGACAGGGCAAAGGAGTTAGCAAAGTAGCTGAAAGCGGCCGGAAACCCTGTGGAAGACCAGCGCTTCATCCTCCTCTTGTTGAAGGGACTCCTAGCAAGCTACAACACGGTACGAGGGACGTTGGAGTGCCATCTGACTCTCGACCTGGACTTCATCTTCATGCACCTGGTGCAGGTGGAACTGCGTCGCAGTGTAGTAAAGCGCAATGGCGGCGCCAGCCGTGAAGCATCATTTGTGGCCACAAGCTCACGTAACCACCAGCACAAGCAGTCTGGGCAGCAAAGAGGCAAGAAAAAAGGCAAGTGCCACTATTGCCAGAAAGAGGGACACTACAAAATAGAGTGTTTCAAGTTTAAGAGGGACCCGAAGGAGCAGCAGCAGCAGCATCAGCAAAAATAGAAATCTCCATAGGAGCAATAGCAGGAGTCACAGCAGCGTCAGGAGCAGCAGCAGCAGCAGCAGCAGCAGAACCAGACCGGCGTGTGCCATTTTGGCAACATGAACGTGACCAAGGATTTGCGCGACCGCCTCTTCATGGCAAAGTCTGATATGTCGCAAGTGGAGAAGGCGGATCTCGCATGGTACAAGGACTCAGGGTGTACCAAGAGCTTGTCGCACCACAAGGAGTGGTTTACGCAGCTGCTCTCCATTCCCCCCCGTCCGATTGCTTTGGGTGATGATCGTGTGGTGTATGCTGAGGGGATTGGGATTGTGGAGATGTGGTTGGAGACCCCGCGTGGCATTGAAGTGGGAGTGTTCCATGGTGTGTTTTATGAACCTGATGCTGCGTTCAACCTTCTCTCGATGTCCTCTCTCACCAACATAGGACTGCGAGTCGTCTTTGACGACGACTATGGCTACATCCTTGACAAAGAAACAGGAGAGGAGTTGGCCAGGTCGGTGAAGGAAGGCGACACGTACCGCTTGTTGGAGGCGACCAAGATCCTGCATGAGCATAGTCTTGAAGCAGTGGTGCAGGCGACAGATGGCAAAATCTGGCATGCGCGCTACGGCCACATCGGCATGCCCGCCTTGCAGCAACTTCAAACAAAGCAGATGATGCATGACTTGCCCACCATCTCTAACTTTGAGCAGCAGTTGTGCATCGGCTGTTTTGAGGGGAAGCAGTATAGTGAGGCGCTCTGTGGAGCAGGGGAGCACGCGAAGGAGGTATTGGAGCTGGTCCACACAGACTTGTGTAGCCCAATGCAGACCCAGAGCTTTGGAGGCTCTAGGTATTTTCTCACCTTCATTGATGATTTCAGCCGTTACACTGCTGTGTACTTCCTTTCCTCCAAGGACCAATGCTTTGACAGGTTCAAGGAGTTCAAGGCAACGGTGGAGAACCAGACTTGCAAGAAGATCAAGGCGTTGCAGAGCAACTGTGGCGGAGAGTACCTGAGCAAGGAGTTCCACGACAACCTCGCAGCAGCTGGCATCAAGGCGCATCGCACTGCGCCATACTCGCCGTAGCACAACGGTTTTGCAGAACGTGCCAACCGCACCATCATTGAATCGGCGCACTCCATGCTTCACGTGGCTCGGCTCACCTATGACTTTTGGGCTGAAGTAGTGAGCACTGCGGTCTACATCAAGAACCGCAGTCCAACCAAGGCCTTGGAGCAGATGACGCCGTACGAGGCCTGGTTCGGCAAGAAGTCGCGCGTAGGTCATCTTTGTGCGTTTGGCAGCTTAGCGCACATGCATGTGCCAAAGGAGAAGCGGCATAAATGAGACACGAAGAGTGCGTTGATGCTGATGATCGGCTATGACATGACAAGCAAAGCCTATTGCCTCTACGAGAGGGATATCGGCCACGCCATCATCTCCAGGGATGTCCTCTTCAACGAGAGCAATGTCATCGGCACCAACATTGTTTGTGAGGAAGCAACAGAACCAGCAGCTGACGAGGCAGCAGCAACAGATACCCTTCCTAACCCAATCTCTCTTGACCCTTCCTCTACTATGACAGTGGGAGAATCACTCCACTCTCCCATGTCTGATGCATCAGATGTAGCGGCCTCATCAACAAAAGTAGAGGACAAAGATGCACCAGCAGCAGCAACACCAATTGTGCCAGTAGCACCGTGCCAGCCCCCTTGCTAACGCTCCAGCACCAAGTCGAAGATACCCTTTCAGGGTGCTCTACAAGCCTGGTGATCGCGGGAATTTCAGGATGCTCCAAAAACTAGACCAGATGACCATCGCAGTTGCAGCAGAATCTGATGAGCCAACGTCGTACAAGGAGGCCATGGCTGCACTAGATGCAGCAGATTGGGCGCAAGCTGTGCAACAGGAGATACAGTCATAACTCGACAATGGTACGTGGGAGCTGACTGCGCGTCCACCTGGACACAAGGTAATCAAGAGCAAGAGGGTATTTCAAGAAGAAGAGGGGCAGATATGGAAACCTCAAAAAGTACAAGGCGAGGCACGTTGCCAAGGGCTACTCGTAGCATGAAGGCATCCACTACACTGAAACCATTGCTCCTATTGCAAAGTTTGCCTTTGTGCGCACGCTCCTTTCTTATGCAACGGCTGAGGACTTCGAGATTCACCACATGGATGTCAAGACAGCATTCTTGAATGGTGACTTGGAGGAGGAAATCTACATGGAGCAGCCTGATGGATTCGTCATGGATGGCCACGAGCACCTGGTTTGCAAGCTGGAGAAGTCGTTGTACGGCATCAAGCAAGCGTCGCCTGCTTCGAACCAAAAATTGGATACGGCACTGCAGTGCATGGGGTTCGAGCACAACGAATGTGACTACAGTGTCTATCACTGGCAGAATGGGCATGAGATCCTCATTAACATTGTCTATGTGGATGACATGCTCCTCCTTCAACAGCATGTCTGCACTGTAGGAGTTCAAGGAGGCCATGTAGGAGCGCTTCCAGATGTCCAATCTGGGGGAGGCGTCATACTTCCTCGGCATGTAAATCAGGCGTGACCGCAAATCACGCTCTCTCTCACTACATCAGAGTCGTTATGTCAAGGATGTCTTGCCGCGGTTCGGCATGGCAGAGGCCAAACCCATCGGCACGCCGCTGGAGACGCGGTAGCACCTCGTGAGATTCAATGGAGAAGCGAATGCAGTTGAGCGACAGAAGTACCAAAGCGCCGTCGACAGTCTCATGTACCTGATGGTGGCAACCAGGCCGGACCTCGTACAGGCTGTAAGAACTGTGAGCCAGCACATGGCGAACCCTGGACCTGAGCACCAGAAGGCAGTGAAGCGGATCTTCCGCTACCTTGCTGGAACCATCAACATCGGCATCACTTACAACCGCAACAACAACAACAACATCATCGGCTACACAGACGCAGATTGGGCTTCAAACCATAAGGACCACAAGTCCATCTCTGGACATGTGTTCGTGAAGAATGGTGGGGCCATCAGGTGGTGCACCAAGCGGCAGGTGGTCGTGGCCAGCACAAGCACAGAAGCTGAGTACGTCTCTCTTAGTTTTGGCGCCAAGGAAGCAATTTGGCTTCAGCGTCTCATGGCACAGATGAGTGGGAGTGCAGCAGTTCCGGTTCCTGAACGCGTTGACAACCATAGCGCAATCGCACTCGCCAACTATCATGAGCACCATGCACGCACCAAGCACATTGACATTGCATATCATTTTATCAGGCACATGGTGCAGGAGGGTACTATCAAGCTCGAGTTTACTCCAACCAGTAAGTAGGTCGCTGATTTCTGTACCAAGCTAGTGACCCGTGAGAAGCAGCAGTTCTACATGAAGGCATGTGGACTTAGCCCACTCTGACTGCGGCAAAGTAGGAGATTGTTAATAAAGGGGGCCATCCGGCTCAGTTTCAGGTCCACAGGAGCAAGTTCCAGGAAACTACCAGATGCCTACTCCGATCGTCAATCCAACTTCACCATTGTGGCAAATTGTCTACGTTCCAAGCTTAAGGCCGATCCAACGGTTGGATTGGGAGATATGAGTTTATGAAGTTTCCAGGGTCATCGACCGTCGGTGTTTGGATGACCATGGGCGATGGCTCCATGCCTTAGCCTGAGAAACGAAAAGGTAAGAGGTCCAGGTCAAGACCTGATGGTAGAAATATCCAAAACGGTCCTAAATTCTTGGGTTGCCTTGTCAGAGTGTGATGATTCGGAAAAAGGTACCTCTCCTTACTTTTTAGGTGAGGTGAGATCCTTGTGTGCTAGCCATGGACACATGGCGATTCTCCATGGGATTGTGGGTTATATGACCACTAGGAGTGTGCCATGAGAGCATTTTCTAGCTCTCTAGGTCGTGTGTGAGTGGTCAACCTGATTGCTAGGCTGATTTCCTCTCTTGTGTGAGATTATGGACTCTAGTGTGTGAACCTTAGCCTCCATGGCTAAGTGGTGTGGCTTGTGAGAGGACTGACTTGCCCAAGCCCTAGCTCTATATGTTCTCCATCATTTTGAGTGATTCAACATCCATTCTTCAGCACAAGTGATGCCCTTCAGTCCCACATGTTTGCTGCTCCAAGACTCCCTCTCTCCTTCAGTTCCAACATTGTCAACGCAATCGAACAAAAACTTGAACGTCATTTTTTCATCCATTACGATATTCTGGTGGCGATGGTGTGATCCAAAAACTTGATCAAAAGTATGACCCAAGCCTGAATCTGAATATTTTCTATAAAGTTTATCTCTTTGATAACTTTCTACAGTGATTCATTGTGCTCCTCTGGGGTGTGTATAGTCGATGTGATGTTTTAAAGGTGAACGTTGACAAACACTCAATGAAAGAAGTTGAAAATGTCAATCATTACTGTTGTAACTTTCACCACAGAATTGCTAATCCTAGTGAGCATGAATTTGAACTCAACATTCTTACACTGAGTTCACAAAGCTATATTTCTCATGTTCTTATCGAACATCCTTATCTGGTGAGATATGCTTCGTGGGTCAAGTTTGTTGAAGAAAGGGATCTTGAAAATTCAGCAAGGAAATGTTTTTCATGAGTGAGTGAGAGAGCGAGAGAGAGAGAGAGAGAGAGAGAGGGAGAGGGAGGGAGAGAGAGAGAGAGAGAGAGAGAGAGAGAGAGAGAGAGAGAGAGAGAGAGAGAGAGAG
>SZWC01008073.1:8783-19540 GCA_023375785.1 Penium margaritaceum
ACAGAGGCACGAGGTGGCGGCAACAGGGTGGGGGCGGACGGGCAAGTAGAGGAGAGGGGAGCAGGGGAAGGGGCAGGAGGAGAAGGTCGTGGGGAGGGGGAGGGGAGAGGGGGGAGAGTCTCGTGGGCAAGGATGCTGAGGAGGGGAGACAGAGGGGGGGAACGCGGGGAAGGAGAAGCAACCGGGAACAACGGACGAGGTGAACAAGGGGTGAAGGGAGGGGGGACAACGGAAGCAGCGCGCGGGTGAGGAAGATGTAAGGAATCGTCCTCGGGGACGTCCTCGATAGAGATGAGGACAGGGTCAGGACACCGAGGAAGGACGGGTGCACGAGGGTCGCCAAGCATCTGAGCGGTCGTCAGGGTGGGAGGAACAAGCGGGGGGAGGGAGGGGAAACCGGCGGGAGAGGGGGCAGAGGGAACCGGCGATGATTAGAGGGGAGGAAGGAGGGAGACAGACGGTGGGCCGCCACGACGATGGGTCGAAAGAAGGGGGGAAGGGAGAGACACGGGAGACGAGCACGCAGGAGGGGTCGACGGCACGGGAGCAAGTGCGAGAGGCACTGGGAGTGCGGAAGAGGGTGACGCGGGTGCGGGCGCTTGGGGGATGAAGAGAGTGGTGAGTGCGGATGGGACAGGAGGTGAGGCAGCGGGCGCAGGGGAAGGCGGGGCAGGGGGTGACGAGACCAACAAGACCGGAAGGGGGGGAACGAGAGGGGGAGTGGGAAGGGCGGACTGAGGCATAGGCGGAGGAGGCAAGAGAGGGGAAGCTGCAGACGTGGTGGGAAAGCAAGCAGGGTGAACAAGGGAGGTGGGAATAGGATCAAGAGAGGCGGGAGGAGGCGCGGGAGACGATGGGGATCCGGCACAGACGAGGCCATCAGCGGAGTAGGCAGTGGCAGAGGACGAAGGGGGAGGGGTGCGATCTACACGGAACGCACTATACGTAAGCTGCTCAAAGAAGCAACATGGCAAGACTCGATGATGCGACGCGCGACAGGATCCCAAAACCAATGCGCTCGAGATCAAGGGGCGACGCCGAGCGTGACACAGAGACGACCAGGCGGGTTGAGCTTGCCGGAACGGGAAGAGGGCAGAAGATGAATGGTGGCCATGGTGCCCCACACCACGGCCTGGCTGAGATCCGCACAACAGCCAAAGAAGAGCTCAAACGGTGTGGTGTCAGGGGCAAGTGGTCCGTGCGGGATCCGGTTCCACACCCAAGTGCGGTAACGGGCAGCCTCCAACCAGAAACTCCGACCACGGTCAAGAAAGCCAGCCTCAACCATCATGGTGCGAACACCCTCAATAAGGGTGCGGTTCTAGCGTTCTGCAACCCCATTATGCTGGGAAGAATAGGGTGCAGAAAGCTCATGAATAACACCTTCGCGATCGAAAAAGGCCGTGGTGTTGCCGAGGAACTCACCACCGCGATCAGAGCAAAAGTGGAGGAGCTGATGACGACTCTGGCGCTGAGCAGACGCGTACCACGATTGGATGGTCGCCGCGACGTCGCTTTTTGCACAAAGAAAGAAGATCCACATGAAGCGAGAGAAGTCGTCAATGAGGCTGAGGACGTACGTGGCATGCTCAGCAAGAGACTCATCCTGGAGAGGACCCAGGACGTCAGCATGGACCAGCTCGAGAGGTGCCGACGAGCGGGAGGGAGAAGACGGAAAGGGGAGACGATCCATCTTCCCGACGGTTCAAAAGGTGCAATCAGCCGCACACGGGGCACGAAAGGACGGGTCAGACAGTCCATCGGCCGGGAGTGTGCGAAGGAGAAAGGTGACAGCGGAAGCCAGAAGATAACAAAGGCGACGGTGAAGGAGATGTGAGTGGGCGGAGCGGGAGAGAGCGACAAGCGCGACAGCGTCGGCCGCGTGGCCCGATACAGAGTGGGCACCGAGAACCTGATAAAGGGCCTCGCCAAGAGGTCGGCGGCCATGAAGGACAACACGCCCGCTCGCACGATCAGTGATGGCAACGAGACCAAGTGCATAAGTAGTCGAGAACCCGCAGGTGTCGAGCGCAGGAACGGAGAGGAGAGAGAAGTCAAGAGCGGGAACATAAAGGACAGAAGACAAAGAGAAGCTACCGGCGGGAGACGACAAACAGACAATGCCGACACCAAGAACAGGCAGAGGTGCCCCATCCCCGGTCAAGACAGCTGTGATGACAGAGACAGGACTAAACGACGTGAAGAGCTCTCGAACAGGGCACATGTGATCCGTGGCAGCCCCGTCAACAACCCAAGAGGGGGAGGTGATGCACTCAGCGCCGGAGAGAAGGCAATAGGCTGTCGTGCGTGGAGCATCACTAGGAGACACGGGGAGCAACGGGGAGAGAGGAGGAGACAGCGGAGGAGGGGCAGGCGCGGCAATGCAATCAAATAACGGGGACATACCGGCAGGCGGTGGACCACCAAGCACACCCTCCGCAAGAACGCGGCGAATCAGGACGACAATGGCGTCCTCAGTGAGAGGAGGGGCAACAGTAGCAAGAGGTGCGGGGCCAGCCGGTGGGACGAGGGGAGCGACACGTGGTGCGAGGCCGCCAGGCACCGCGAGAGGAGGGGGCCCAAGGAGCGGCGCAGGAGGAGCACCGAAGGCACAACCATGCAAGAGAGCGCGCTGGAGAGTGATCCTCTCACGAAGTTCAGGGACCGGAGGTAAGGGACAAGTGTTGTGGCGGTGACCTACGGCGTCACAGTTCCAGCAGACGGGCGGACGACCACCACCACCGCCAGCGTGAGCACGGACGGCAAGAGCATGAGCAACGGGGGGCAGGAGGAGGCCAGGGAGCGTGTCAGGAACAACGGGCTCGGCGAGGGCAATAGCGGGCTGGGATGTAGTCTGGAACACTCAAAGACCATCGAGTAGAGCAGGCCAGAAGGCACCAGGCGTCTGATAGGCGTACTGTAGGGTGAGGGAAAGAGGGAAGGAAGTGAGGGCGCCAGAGAAAGTCGGACCGAGGCCGGCCACGATAGAAGTCACAAACGCTTGGTCCATGAGAGACGCGCCCGCAGTGAGCAGCTCGCTCTGAAGAAGCTCCGCACGGCCCAAGTACGCCCCAAGGGACTCATCGAGACGGCGACGAAGAGCACGGAGGTCAGCCAACAAGGAGGCGGCGGAGCGAATAGAGTCGGAGGAGTAAAGGGCGAGAAGCGAGGCCCAAGCCTCACGAGGGCGAGCAGGAAGGGTGGAGGTGGGAGCAAAGTGATCAAGCTGGCGGAGAGCGACGGTGGGAGCAGCAGAGTAGAGAAGGTGAAAGGCGAGGGGTGCATGATCTGGGTGCGTAAGAGGGTTGGTGGCGGCTGGGTCGTAGTGCTCCCAAAGGTCGTGCATGTGTGCCCACGAGACAAAGCAAGCAGACCACTCGGTGAAGGGTGTGCCGGTAGCGTGACTGGGAGCGCAGGTGAGAGGCAACAATGAGACAGGTGGGCGAAGGCCGAGGCTGACAAGCTGAGCAACGGCAAGGGTCATGGCGTCAAGTCGAGCCTCAGTGCGGGCAAGGGCAGCGTGAGGGTCACCAGCAGCGACACCTCCTGTAGCCGCAGCATCTCCAACGGGAAAAGCACCCCCGCCAGCAACCGCACCGCCGACGGCAGCAACACCTCTGGCGGCAGCACCACCACCAGCGGCAGCAGCACCACCACCAGCGGCAGCAGCACCACCATCAGCGCCTACGACACCCCCCGCCGTAGTAGGGCGACCGGCAGCGGCAGCGCCACCAACGAGACCAGCAGGCACAGCACCACCATGGACGCCAGCCATAGCGGCGCCACCGACACCAGCTGGAGCACCACCACCAACACCGGCCCAGTCACCGACGGCACCAGCAGCGGCATCGCCGGCACCGACAACACCACCGCCACCGGGTGCAACCATGGCGCCCAAAACAACAGCGCCACCTAACCCCGAGGGTCCGCGGACGATGTCGGCGTGGGGGGGGCGAGCCGCAGGACCACCAAGAGTAGGCAACACGAGGGAGGGGTCGAGAACTGGACGTGCCGTAAGGGCATCGACAATGGCCGTCGAGAGGAGAGCGTGGGGATCACGAGGAAGGGCGGGCTGTGGGGGAAGGGGCAGTG
Source organism: Penium margaritaceum (assembly GCA_023375785.1). NCBI lineage: Eukaryota > Viridiplantae > Streptophyta > Zygnematophyceae > Desmidiales > Peniaceae > Penium > Penium margaritaceum. The sequence goes on from SZWC01008073.1 coordinate 12,876, forward strand.
GGAGAGGTACACGAAGAGCGGCGAGGGCAGAAGTGACAGCCGCAGCCACAGCAGACCGAGGGGAGAGGACAGCTGATTCGTTGACGAGGTCAGAGCCATCGGAGGCAGGAGGACTAGGGGCGCGGGAGGAGGCATCGACGAACTGGGTCTCAACACGAGCGGCCCTGGCGGTTGCCGCAGCTGGTAGAGCACAGGCAAGACCGAGCTCAGGCATGGCGCTACACGTCGTCAAGGACGGAGCAATGGAGGCAAGGAACTGACGGCTACACGAGGACCGAGCAGTGAGAGGAGATGAGGTGGGAGCCATGGTATGTAGTGTGTATTTAGGGGTGTGCATTAGGGGGGGTGGGAAGGGAGAGCAGAAACGGGAGAGGATGACACGGTCGAGAGACCGAGGCAGCCGAGCGGTCGGGAAAGCGCAGTAAATATAGAGCAAAAGGGGAGAACCAAGGGGCGAAACATGGGACAGTAGAGAGAGGCAGGCAAGCGAGCAGGCACAACAAGGAGAAGCGTAGAGATGACAGCAAGAGATGAGAGATGGCAGTGGAGGCGAGGTGGGCAGAGGCAACAGAGGGGAGAGGAAGGAGAGCAGAAGGGATGAGAGCGAGGGAAAGAGAGGGGAAGCGAGAGACACGAAGGATAGAGGGGACAGAGAAGGGGAGCAAGAGGAGGGGGTTGCGGGGAGACGGAGGGGAAGAGGGAGAGAGACGGAGGAAAGGAAGGGAAGGAAGGGAGGAGGAAGGAGAGGGGACAACAGAGGAAGGTAAAGGGAATGACGAGGGAACAAGAGGGAGAGAACAGAAGAGGGAGAGGATAGGGAGAAAAGGGGTCGTAGAGAGGGAGGGGAATGCGAGAAGGGAACGGTAGAAGAAGAAGCAGGGTGAGAGGAGTCAGAGAGGTAGGGCGGAGAGTGCGCGAGACAGGGAGGGAAATAGCGGAGCGGGAGAAAAGGACGGACAAGACGACAAGATAGGAGGGCGAAGAGAACAAGAGGATGGGAACAAGTACGCGAAGGAAAGAGAGTGAGGACACGAGGCACGAAGAGCATACACGCAAGACAAGCACAGCAAGAAGGCGAACAGCAAGGAGCGCACACGAGGGAACAAGGAGAGAAAAAATGTGGACACGAGCCGCCAAAGGGGCGCACACGAGGCGTAAGATGGCGCACAGAAGGCGCAGAGAGGGAAAGGGAAAAAAAGGAGAGGGGAAAGGAACAAGCTCACCAAGAGGCCGAGGCGACGGTCGGAAGGGAGGGAAGGCCGTGCCCGAGAGGCCAGGGGTGAAGAGCCCGAACGAACCCGAGGTCTCACGGACATCCACGGAGAAGGAGGTCGAGGACATAGCACAAGAGGGGAGCCGATGAGCCAGACAGAAAAAAAAAAGAGGTCGAGAAAAGAGAAGCACAGGGGCAGGGTAGAGGAACCCAATCAACAAGGGGGAGGAAGGTAAACAAAAGGAAGGGAGAGGAAAGGTTAAAAGATGGAACGAAAAAAGGTGGGCGATAGAAGACAGCGGGAAGTCAGGAAGGGGGAGGGACAGCCAAGGAGGGCAGACAGGAGGGGAACAAAGAGAACTGTGGGAGGAAGGAGGGGAAAAAGGAAGGAGAAGAGAGAAGAAAAGAAAAGGGGAGGAAAGACAAGATGCAGAGAAAAAAGAGGGAATGGAAGACAGGGAGAAGAGAGAGAGGGAGAGAGGCAGGGTGAGAAAAAAGGGAGCAGAAGAGAAGAGGGAGATGGAAGGGAGTGGGAGGAAGGGGGAAAAAGAGGGGGAGAGGGAGGGCGAGAGTGAGGGGGAGAAAGAGAGAGAGAGGGAGAGAGAGACAGAAGAGGAGAGTGCGAGGGGAGAGAGAGAGAGGGGGGGAGAGAGGGAGAGAGGGAGAGAGAGTGAGAGAGGGAGAGAGGGAGGTCAAAGAGAGAGAGGGGGAGAAACAGGGAGAGAGGGAGAGGAGAGAGAGACTGAGGGGGGGGAGAGAGGGAAAAAGGGAGACAGAGGGGGAGAGAGGGATAGAGAGAGAGAGGGAGAGGAGAGAGACAGATAGAGAGGAGAGAGAGAGAGAGAGAGAAGGAGAGCAAGAGTGGGAGAGAGAGAGGAGAGGCAAAGAGGGAGGGAGAGAGACAGATGGGGGGAGGAGAGAGAGAGGGAGAGAGAGGAGAGAGGGAGAGAGGGAGAGAGGGAGAGAGAGTGAGAGAGGGAGAGAGGGAGGTCAAAGAGAGAGAGGGGGAGAAACAGGGAGAGAGGGAGAGGAGAGAGAGACTGAGGGGGGGGAGAGAGGGAAAAAGGGAGACAGAGGGGGAGAGAGGGATAGAGAGAGAGAGGGAGAGGAGAGAGACAGATAGAGAGGAGAGAGAGAGAGAGAGAGAAGGAGAGCAAGAGTGGGAGAGAGAGAGGAGAGGCAAAGAGGGAGGGAGAGAGACAGATGGGGGGAGGAGAGAGAGAGGGAGAGAGAGGAGAGAGGGAGAGAGGGAGAGAGGGAGAGAGAGTGAGAGAGGGAGAGAGGGAGGTCAAAGAGAGAGAGGGGGAGAAACAGGGAGAGAGGGAGAGGAGAGAGAGACTGAGGGGGGGGAGAGAGGGAAAAAGGGAGACAGAGGGGGAGAGAGGGATAGAGAGAGAGAGGGAGAGGAGAGAGACAGATAGAGAGGAGAGAGAGAGAGAGAGAGAAGGAGAGCAAGAGTGGGAGAGAGAGAGGAGAGGCAAAGAGGGAGGGAGAGAGACAGATGGGGGGAGGAGAGAGAGAGGGAGAGAGAGGAGAGAGGGAGAGAGGGAGAGAGGGAGAGAGAGTGAGAGAGGGAGAGAGGGAGGTCAAAGAGAGAGAGGGGGAGAAACAGGGAGAGAGGGAGAGGAGAGAGAGACTGAGGGGGGGGAGAGAGGGAAAAAGGGAGACAGAGGGGGAGAGAGGGATAGAGAGAGAGAGGGAGAGGAGAGAGACAGATAGAGAGGAGAGAGAGAGAGAGAGAGAAGGAGAGCAAGAGTGGGAGAGAGAGAGGAGAGGCAAAGAGGGAGGGAGAGAGACAGATGGGGGGAGGAGAGAGAGAGGGAGAGAGAGGAGAGAGGGAGAGAGGGAGAGAGGGAGAGAGAGTGAGAGAGGGAGAGAGGGAGGTCAAAGAGAGAGAGGGGGAGAAACAGGGAGAGAGGGAGAGGAGAGAGAGACTGAGGGGGGGGAGAGAGGGAAAAAGGGAGACAGAGGGGGAGAGAGGGATAGAGAGAGAGAGGGAGAGGAGAGAGACAGATAGAGAGGAGAGAGAGAGAGAGAGAGAAGGAGAGCAAGAGTGGGAGAGAGAGAGGAGAGGCAAAGAGGGAGGGAGAGAGACAGATGGGGGGAGGAGAGAGAGAGGGAGAGAGAGGAGAGAGGGAGAGAGGGAGAGAGGGAGAGAGAGTGAGAGAGGGAGAGAGGGAGGTCAAAGAGAGAGAGGGGGAGAAACAGGGAGAGAGGGAGAGGAGAGAGAGACTGAGGGGGGGGAGAGAGGGAAAAAGGGAGACAGAGGGGGAGAGAGGGATAGAGAGAGAGAGGGAGAGGAGAGAGACAGATAGAGAGGAGAGAGAGAGAGAGAGAGAAGGAGAGCAAGAGTGGGAGAGAGAGAGGAGAGGCAAAGAGGGAGGGAGAGAGACAGATGGGGGGAGGAGAGAGAGAGGGAGAGAGAGGAGAGAGGGAGAGAGGGAGAGAGGGAGAGAGAGTGAGAGAGGGAGAGAGGGAGGTCAAAGAGAGAGAGGGGGAGAAACAGGGAGAGAGGGAGAGGAGAGAGAGACTGAGGGGGGGGAGAGAGGGAAAAAGGGAGACAGAGGGGGAGAGAGGGATAGAGAGAGAGAGGGAGAGGAGAGAGACAGATAGAGAGGAGAGAGAGAGAGAGAGAGAAGGAGAGCAAGAGTGGGAGAGAGAGAGGAGAGGCAAAGAGGGAGGGAGAGAGACAGATGGGGGGAGGAGAGAGAGAGGGAGAGAGAGGAGAGAGGGAGAGAGGGAGAGAGGGAGAGAGAGTGAGAGAGGGAGAGAGGGAGGTCAAAGAGAGAGAGGGGGAGAAACAGGGAGAGAGGGAGAGGAGAGAGAGACTGAGGGGGGGGAGAGAGGGAAAAAGGGAGACAGAGGGGGAGAGAGGGATAGAGAGAGAGAGGGAGAGGAGAGAGACAGATAGAGAGGAGAGAGAGAGAGAGAGAGAAGGAGAGCAAGAGTGGGAGAGAGAGAGGAGAGGCAAAGAGGGAGGGAGAGAGACAGATGGGGGGAGGAGAGAGAGAGGGAGAGAGAGGAGAGAGGGAGAGAGGGAGAGAGGGAGAGAGAGTGAGAGAGGGAGAGAGGGAGGTCAAAGAGAGAGAGGGGGAGAAACAGGGAGAGAGGGAGAGGAGAGAGAGACTGAGGGGGGGGAGAGAGGGAAAAAGGGAGACAGAGGGGGAGAGAGGGATAGAGAGAGAGAGGGAGAGGAGAGAGACAGATAGAGAGGAGAGAGAGAGAGAGAGAGAAGGAGAGCAAGAGTGGGAGAGAGAGAGGAGAGGCAAAGAGGGAGGGAGAGAGACAGATGGGGGGAGGAGAGAGAGAGGGAGAGAGAGGAGAGAGGGAGAGAGGGAGAGAGGGAGAGAGAGTGAGAGAGGGAGAGAGGGAGGTCAAAGAGAGAGAGGGGGAGAAACAGGGAGAGAGGGAGAGGAGAGAGAGACTGAGGGGGGGGAGAGAGGGAAAAAGGGAGACAGAGGGGGAGAGAGGGATAGAGAGAGAGAGGGAGAGGAGAGAGACAGATAGAGAGGAGAGAGAGAGAGAGAGAGAAGGAGAGCAAGAGTGGGAGAGAGAGAGGAGAGGCAAAGAGGGAGGGAGAGAGACAGATGGGGGGAGGAGAGAGAGAGGGAGAGAGAGGAGAGAGGGAGAGAGGGAGAGAGGGAGAGAGAGTGAGAGAGGGAGAGAGGGAGGTCAAAGAGAGAGAGGGGGAGAAACAGGGAGAGAGGGAGAGGAGAGAGAGACTGAGGGGGGGGAGAGAGGGAAAAAGGGAGACAGAGGGGGAGAGAGGGATAGAGAGAGAGAGGGAGAGGAGAGAGACAGATAGAGAGGAGAGAGAGAGAGAGAGAGAAGGAGAGCAAGAGTGGGAGAGAGAGAGGAGAGGCAAAGAGGGAGGGAGAGAGACAGATGGGGGGAGGAGAGAGAGAGGGAGAGAGAGGAGAGAGAGAGTGGGAGAGGGTGAGAGAGAGAGGGGGGGAGAGAGGAGAGAGATAGAGAGAGAGGAGAGAGAGAGAGAGAGGGCGAGAGTGAAAAAGGGGGAGGGGAGAGAGATAGAGATGGAGGAGAGGGAGAGAGACGGAGGGAGAGATGGAGGGGGAGAGAGAGAGAGAGAGAGGGAGAGGGAGAGAGCTGGAGAGAGAGGGGGCACAGAGAGAGAGGGAAGGGAGAGAGAGAGAGAGGAGATAGGGAGAGAGGGGGAGTGATAGAGGGGCCACCGGTTGACGTGTGACCATCTTAGAGGTCGGTCACACCTCAAATGGTGGCCCCTCGAAACACAAAAGGCGGGAAGAATTCGATAAAATTCTCGGTATGGACGCACGAGATGAACGCTTCCGTACGGTGACTCATGGCGATGCCTTCATCCATTCCCTCCAAGTCCGGCCGTGTCCACCGGCCTGGTCGGAGTCAAGTGGGCTGGAGCACATCGGCGCCCACCCTCCCCATGGGCAGGGTGGCCTCCGCACGGCAACCAGGGGAGAGGGACCGGAGGGAAGGCCACCAGACCCCACCGAAGGCCACCGGTCCATGGCGCATCAGAAGCGCGCGCTTGTCATCTGAAGCCATCGTAGGGCATGTCTGTACGGACGAAGGCATCACGGACGTCCAGACCAGAATTTCGATTAAAATTCTCCAGCCTTTTGTGTTTCGACGGGCCACCGGTTGAGGTCTGACCGAGCTCTTAATACCCACCTACGTCCGTAGGGCGTAGGTGGTGTGGTAGGCAGCGTAGGTGGGTGTGTCCCGAACCACTCCGCCACATATATACGTCGCCCTCCCGATTCTTGTCTCCCACTTAGCCACTTGCTGGCCGTTCGTCTTTTCAGAAATGGAGCGCGGTTGTAGAGGTGTCATTGGAGGGGAGGATGGGGAGGAGCCCACCCCGACAGCAGCTGCGGCGCCACTACTAGCAACATCGGCAAGAAACGGTGATGAAGCAGCTGCAGCACTCCAAAGGCAGCAGTGGTCAGAGCAAGAGCATCAGCAGCGACAGCAGCAGCAGCAACAAGGGCGGGATCAGGAGCAGCAGAAGCAGGACGACATGCGTTTCGTCAGTCTACCAGACGACGTCTTCCACCGCATCTGCCGACTACTCACCTTGAACGACCTGTTGCAGCTCAGTGTAGCCAATCGTGACATGCGCCGCCGCGCATTTCGCTGCCGGGGCCTCCCGCACTGGGTCTCCCTGCGCGTTACGCAGTCGCACCCTCTGTTCGACCTGCTCGCGCCCGGCGCGATAGCAAACGTTCGGTTTTCGTGGGACCTCGGCGGACGCGGCTTCCGCGTGCGCGAGAGCCCCGAGGGGAAGCGCATGAGGCTGCAGCTCGCGGAGCGTGACCCGTCCCTGCCCCCCGTGCTCTTCTCGCCTCACCTCGCGCGCTTTGAGAAGGTGGTGTTTGATGATTCGGTCGCGATGTCCCGGTCGGCCTCTGACATGGCTCGCCAGATCATCGGAGGCCTCCGTGCCGTCGCTCAT
>SZWC01008073.1:40676-61926 GCA_023375785.1 Penium margaritaceum
CGGTGGCGCACTACCTGCCAGGTAGAGCTTGATGCCATCCGCGAGCACGGCGTCTTTGAGCTAGTGGACTTGCCAAAGAACCGCAAGGCCATCAAGGCCAAGTGGGTTCTACGCAAGAAGCTTAAGCCAGACGGCACTGTGGAGCGCTACAAAGCGCGCCTGACAGCAAAGGGTTTTTCTCAGGTCCCTGGCGTGAACTACACCGAAACCTTTGCCCTTGTTGGGCGGATGACGACCACACTCACGCTGCTGAGCCAGGTGGCACAGCACGACTGGGAACTTCATCAAATGGATGTCAGCAACGCCTTCCTAAACGGGGATCTTGAGGAGGAGATCTACATGGTCCAGCCACCCGGCTTTGAGGATGGCACCGGTCGTGTGTACCGGCTGCGGAAGGCCTTGTATGGCCTGAAGCAGTCATCGCGCTGCTGGAACCTGGAGATCACCAGCACGCTGAGACGCGCTGGGTACGTTCAGAGTGATGCTGACACATCCCTGTTTGTCTCATTGTCCCCAGCACCGCTTGCTGCCATCCTCGTCTACGTGGACGATCACTTGATTGCCTCGCTCAACCTGGGAGCAGTGAACGCTGCCAAGGCCGTTCTCTCCTCAGCCTACAAGATGAAAGATCTTGGTGAGGCCTCTGTTTTCTTGGGGATGGAGATCGTGCGCGACCGTGTTGGTTGCACACTTCGTGTCCATCAGGGACGCTACGCAGAGACTGTGGGGGAGCGCTTTGCCGACCTCCTTGCTGCCGTCCGCACGGCCTCCACGCCCATGACCCCTAAGGGACAGGGCACCCTGAAGGTGGATGACCCAGCGGACCTGGGGGAGTCAGTTGATGTGACCCTGTACCTACAAGTCATCGGCTCGCTCATGTACTTAGCCACCACGACATGGCCCGACATTGCCTTCACTGTAAACTTGCTCGCCCAGTTCTCGCAGGCTCCGCGCCAGCGAACACTGGAGGCCGTAGTCCGGTGTGTGCGCGACATTTTGTCCACCGCGTGCTTCGGCCTGTGCTTTCACGAGCAAGTGTCCTTTGTGCTCGATGGGTACATAGACAATGACTAGGTGTGGAGTCCAGATGGCAAAAGCCGCACCAGCTACATCTTCCTCATTGGAGGAACTGCAGTGTCCTGGCGAAGTGGGAAGCAAGGCTGCATCGCACGCAGTACTGCTGAGGCAGAGTATGTTGTCCTAGGCACCAGTGCAGCGGAATGTGTCTGGCTCGTCCGTCTGTTACGTGAACTACGTCAGTCCATTCTCCCCGTGGTTCTCCAGTGCGACAACATGAGCGCGGAGGCCATCGCCAAGAACTCAGGTGTGTTCCACGCACGCATGAAGCACATAAATTTCGAACACCACTTCGTGCGTGACCTGGTTGATCGTGGTGAGATCCGAGTAATCCACGTGAGCACTGATAGAAAGTGCGCGAATTTTCTAACCATGGCTCTAGGTCGTTCGAAGTTTCATGCGGCCACTCGTTCCATTGGACTCTGCCCCACCCCTGTTGCAGGTTGATTTCTCATGTGCCACCCTGCATGTGTTGTGCGTACAACCTGCAGCGGCTGTGTGTTTCCTGCTCTGTACAGCGTGAGTATCTGCATGTGCATGGATGTGTTCGCCCTCTGGTCATGGGGGAGTGTTGTTGTGTGTGTTGTACAAAGCTTACGGTGACCCATCAGCTCATGTCCATTCACGTGCAGATCCCTGAGATTGGCGACGGTGGCAGAAGGCTGAGTGCCGTCGGCGACGGGCGCCCAGAAGATTTCCGCATTTTGTAGACTCGTGCTATGTCACAGCACATAGGCGTGCAGCCTATCAGGACGTAGATCTCGTCGACGTGGCCGTTCTGGCTCAAACGGCTCGTCGTTGTGACGTGTCTGCAGGGAATTATGGCCAAAATTGTGTTTGTGCCACTGTTTTGTCCTGACTAGAAAATAGCACCGTTGTGCGCCGCGTGTGTGCGTGCATCCACTAGGTCCGTGGCACGATTTAGGTGGTCCAGACCTCAGTTGTTATCTCTCTCTACATATTTCAACATTTGCAGCTTCTGACACTTGTGTTTGTGTCCCTAGCCAACCCCTTGTTGTTCTCACCTCCACTTGTGTGTGCTAGTGAGTTAGCTAGCTAGCTTGTATTGCCACGCTAGCGACAGCATTGCTAGGAGCTGTCTCTCAGCTTTGATGGTCCGTCTGGCCCCCTGTATCTTTCTGACGTGTTGTTTGTGCCTGATCTTGTGCTCAGTCAGCTGTCTGTGCGTGCCTACACTCTGATTGGTCTCTCTGTTGAACATACTGCTGATGCAGCGACTGTGACTGCTCTTGACACCCGTAGCATTGTCCTGCGTGCTTCAGTTATAGATGATTTGTATCGCATTGCTCAACCCTCCTCCCCTTGCTCTCCCTCCTCCTCTGGTCGCGTTTTTGTCACTAGTGTTCTATCCCTGGAACACCAGTGGTTGCTTCACCGTCGTCTGTGTCACGTGGGCTCCGACACTGTGTCAACGCTCATTCGGACACAGCCTACTCTCGGTCTTGACGTGGCTTCTTTTGAGAAGCCACCCAAGACCGACTGTCTTTTTTGTGCTCAGGGGCAGTTGCACCGGTGCACTTACCCTGATTCGCGTTCTTGAGCACTGAGGCCTCTCGAGTTGGTCCACTTAGACGTGCTCGGTCCTCTCCCGGTCGAGTCCCTTTCCGACAGGGGCCGGTATGTTCTGACGCTCACTGATGACTTCACTCGGATGCGGTGGGTGTAGAGGTTGCGTCAGAAGAGCGACGCCGCCCTTGCGGTTCGGCTCTGGCTTGTGATGGCTGAGTGTCAGTCTCGCCACACGCTACATAGTTTTGGCTCGGATTGCGGCGGCGAGTTCCTCGGTGAGATGGACTCCTTCTTTGCTGAACACGACATTTTTCACCAAGTCTCCGCTCCTGCTACCCCACAGTAGAACGGTGTATCTGAGCACTGGAACCGCACCATGGAGGATGCGGTTCGCGCCATGCGGTCTGAGTGCGGTCTCCTGGAGTCCTTCGCCTTTGAGGGCTTCACCTACATGACTTGGGTCTGGAACCGCCTCCCGCATGGTCCGCTTACGGATCATGTTACACTGTACGAGCTCTGGTTTGGCCATAGTGTTGATCTTCGTCTCACTCGCGTCTAGGGTTCCCTGGCCTCCGTGTGGCACACCAACCATCAGCAGGGGTCCAAGGTCTCCCCTCGGGGTTGCTTGTGTGCCTTCATCGGCATCTCCCCGCGGTCGAAGGCCTAGCGCTTTTGGGACCCCACTCGCCGTCGTGTCATTGAGTCCCGTGACGCGCTGTTTTTTGAGTCACTCATATACCGTGATCTGACTTCCATCACAGCCCTCTCTGCAGCCCATGTCCCTTCCTGTGAGGGTCCTCGGCGGATGGGGGAGACTTCTCGGCCAGCGACCATTCCTCGTCAGGCTCATGTGTCCGCTCGAGTCCCCTTTTGGTCTCCAGCACTTGATGATCCGCCTATCATTGCCATCGGCCCAAAGATCCCGCCTGTTCAGCCTGTTTCAAACCCACAGGTACCGCTGCTCTCACGCCTCCTCCTACACCATCACCTATGTCTACTGGCACCCCTGTTCTGGCGTCTCACCCAGTCCAACCCACTCCTGTCCCTACGTCGGCTGATACTTCTGTCTCAGTGTCCGGGCCAGCCTTGCCTGTTGTCACACCCAGCTCTGTTTCCCCCACACACGCATCTCCTCGCATGGCATCTCCGCCTGCCTCGTCTCAGCCCTCACCAGCTGTGGTCGTACCTGTTCCTGAGCTTGAGGTGCGCCCCTCCACCTCCGGTTACTCCCGTGAGCCCGGTGGCCGCCTTCGACCACTGGATTCCGGAGCTCAGCGAGCGTCGGGTCCCGGACCCAGGCATTCCTCTCGCAGCATCGCGAGCGGTGATCCAGGGACAAAGGCCTTAGGCCTGAGTGTCTGCACTGAGCTTTCAGAGGTACACCCAGCGTGCCCCATAGGGCACGACCTGGTCATTCGCGAGTTCCATATCACCTGTGACGCAACAGCTGATCTCGTGGCCGTCAGGCCTGACATTGAGGCGTGTGCACTTGCCACGCAGAGTTCCCCCTCTATGAAGCCTTACCCGGGCACATTGAGGGAGGCTTTCTCATCGCATGATACTGATGCCTGGCAAGCTGCTTCCGAGGATGAGCTTCGTGCTATCCGAGAGCACAGAGTGTACGAGCTGGTCGACCTTCCCCTTGGGAGGAAGGCAACTCAGGTCAAGTGGGTCTTTCGCAAGAAGGTGAATCCGGGTGGCTCACTGGAACGCTACAAGGCCCGCTTGGTCGTCAAGGGGTACTCTCAGATTAAGGGAGTTGATTACATTGACACCTTTGCCCCTGTCGGCCGCATGACCTCAGCTCGAGCTCTGTTCGGTTTAGTGGCTCATCATGACTAGGAACAGCACCAGATGGATGTGAACAACGCGTTTCTCCATGGCTCTCTAGATGAGGAGATCTACGTGGCTCAGCCACTAGGCTTTGAGGACGGTGACAAGGTCTGGCGCTTGCTCAAGTCCTTGTACGGCCTCAAGCAGTCTCCACTGTGTTGGAACCAGGAGATCATTGGCACCTTGACTCGCGCAGGATACATACAGAGCGAGGCAGACCCCTCGCTCTTCATCCTACCGACACCCGAGCGGTTCACCGCCATCCTGGTCTATGTTGATGACTTTCTGATTGCGTCTCTGTCCCTGGAGGCCGTGAAGGAGGCCAAGGCTGACTGCAGACTACCTACAGGATGAAGGACCTCGGTCCTGCATTGGTGTTTCTTGGTATGGAGATCGTGCGAGATCGCAGACATCGGACATTGTTGCTGCATCAGTTCTGATACGCACGAGTCCTAGGGGAGTGCTTTAGCGATCTCCTTGTTGTAGTGCCATCCGCTTCCACACCTCTTACACCCGATGGGCAGGATGCCCTGAAGGTGGATGATCCTACACAGCTGGGGGAGACAGTGGACGTGACCTTGTACCTCCGTCTCATCGGATCTCTGATGTACCTGGTCACCACCATGCGTCCTGACATTGCGTTCGCCGTCAACCTTCTCGCTCAGTCCTCGCTGGCTCCACGTGCGAGAGCCCTTCACGCGGCTGTGCGAGTGGTACGGTACGTGGTCTCCACGCCGTACCTCGGACTCTGCTTTTGTCGGCAATGTTCGGTGGTCCTTGACGGCTACACTGACAGTGATTGGGCTTGGAGCCCTGATGGGCGCAGTTGTACTGGCTACGTGTTTTTGCTCGGTGGTACCGCTTTGTCTTGGCGAAGCAGGAAGCAGGGGTGTATTGCACGTAGCTTGTCAAAGGCAGAGTATGTTGCTTTGGACGCAGGGGATGCTAAGGCAGTATGGCTACAGCGCTTGTTTCTTGAGCTTGGGCAGTCAGTACCCGTCATTGTGCTGGGTTGCGACAACCAGAGTGCTCTCGCCATTGCGGAGAACTCTGGTGTTTTTCATGCTCGCACAAAGCACATTGCGGTTGAGCATCACTTCGTTCGTAATTTGGTGGAGCGACGCGTGATCTCCATCATGTGGGTTGGTACTGACACATAGCGTGCTGACTTCTTGACGAAGGCACTTACTCGCGGAAAGTTCCTGGTGGCCATTCGTTCTGTTGGGCTTCGCCCCGTGCGTGAGAGTGGTTGAGTGTGGGATGTTTGTCTGCGTTTCATTTGTTTGTGTCACTCACTATTGTGTTCGTACCAGTGTTGCACGCGTATGGACATGCGTACCATCGGGTCATGGGGGAGTGTTGTGTTTTGTGCCGTTCCTGTACAGTTTACTGTGACCACTCGGCCATGTCCATACTCGTGCAGATCCCTAAGGCGGGCGGCCCTGGTGACACCGGGGCGACAACGGGCGGCGGACTACCAGCTTGGAGCTGGCCGACCACTGCACCAGAGCCCCAGATGCCACCGGAACTCTCTGTTGTGTCTTCTACATCTTGCAGGCGTCTTTCGACTGACTGGCCATGAGGCCTGTTTGCATGTTTTTGCATTGTATGCTCACTGTCTGTCAATGGATGCATGCATGTGACTAGTCGTATCGTCCTTCTTTTGATTCCGCACGTCTAGGTTCAGACGGCGTAGCATTCTGGCATGTTTGCGCAGAGTTACGGCCAAAATAGTGGTTTTGTGCCGGCTTTAGGACAGCTCTTGGACTGCTGCGTGCGACACCCGCCGTGCGCCGTGGCAGGTATTTATGCCTTGGACCTGTCATTTGTCATCTCTCTTTGAATATGCTATATTGAAGCATTCTGACACTGTGTCTCGTGTCTCCTAGCCAAACCCTTGCCGTTGTGTGTACGACCTGTGACTGCCGACACCGTCTGATCACGCATTGACGCCCGGTCAGCGGCTGTGTTGCTAGGAAGCTTCTACGCACTTTCTCACATTTAACTGACACGCCGTGCCTCGGCAGCCTTGCGTTGTGATGTGGACGACAACCACATCTGCTTGGAAGCTTCCTCGTCTTGTTGCTGCTGACGTGGCAACACTGTTTGGTCAGATGACGCACTAGCATGTAAGGTAGGTCTATGAACAACAAGGCCTTGGCTAGGAGAGATGCGCTTAGTTTCGTAAGGTTCAGAAGCTGAAGCATGCTATACATAGAGACCCAAGAAAGCTGATAAGCTCACAGCATAAGCATGTGCCGCGGTTAATGGTAGCACCCCACAGCTGAATTTTCCCTACAACCGGCTCAAAATCACAGTTAAGTCACAACTCAATGCGCAGTATCTGTAGGCAACACCATCAGAACCTACAGATGCTGAAACTCCAGCCGGACACTATGACTCCACATGTGCCACGGGCTGGAGCCAATCACAAGACATACGATGCAAAACATGCGAATCGGTTCCGCTATCAGCCTCCGCTGAAGTCTCTAGAAAAACACACCACATCTTGAAGGAATCGTGGCAGCTGCCCTACGGCTGGAGAAGAGTTGAGCACCACACAATAGCATTAATGCCACTAGCTCGGCTTTTGAGGTTTCCGGATGAACACGACTGAATGGTCATAGTTGACTGTACACAACTCACATGACAACATTTCACCACAATCAGTGTATGGATATGGTACGCGCATCCATACACTTGTACAAGTGATATAAGTGCGCAACCGGATATTGAGCGGTTCACGAGTACACATTGTGCTCTGAACCACCCTTAGGGAAGGAGCCAAGCCCAACAGGAGTGACCTCTCTAAACTTTGCTTGTGCAATTGCCTCGGTCATGAAGTCAGCTTTTGTAAGTCCATGCACACCCTAATGGCGGTCCATGAAGTCACGCACAAAGTGGTACTCAACAACAAAATGTCTTTTGTGTGCACGATAGATGGAAGAGTTTTCTGTAATGGGAAGATCACAATGGTTTGCACAACACAAAACGCTGCACGTCACAGACTGAAGCAAGTCATACAACAAGCGCTACAGCCACACCGCATTAGCAACCATGGCCACGGGTGTAATGTGTTCTATCCCTCACGTGCTACGTCTAATGCGACACTGTTGGTGTGTGTGGCTTCCACCCGTCACGAGCCACGGCCGTGGCAGCTACAGGTGCATCCAGAGCTGATGGTGAGCGGCGGCCGCATTGGACATCACGACGACCCGACGGGACTCCAGATCGTCCAGGGACTTATCCTGCAGCTACGACATGACAGGTGTGAAGCAGATGATGTGTCTCTACAACCTGACTTGCTGGTCTACCGATGCTAGAGTTTTCTCGGTGGTGGAGGCCCACGCACCCGATAGCCTGTGCCAGTGCGATAAGGAGACCTGTAACTTTGTGTGTGCTTCCTGTCGTAGAAAGTACACGTTGACGTCTCGGTATTGCACTCATACACTTATCGGTGCTCTTAGTGCAGTTTGGAGTGCTCTAGAGTTTTCTCGGTGGGCAGGCCATTTTTGGCTGATTTCCTTGTTTTGCTTCTTTTTCGTGTCTGGATGATGCAAACCCACCTTGCGTGGTTTGATGCGTAGAACTCATCGCTTTGTGCGTTATGGTGCACACAATTTGTGATTCTGACACCTGAGCACTGAGTTACAACCAAAATTGTGGTTTTAGGCCAGTTTGAGCAGGTGCGGAAAATGCCGCCGCCCCTAGCGACTCTAGGCAGCCACCAACTATTCAGGTTGATTGTTGCTCAATTATCTTTTCTCTCTGCATGTGTTTATCAATGGAAGCACATTTGACACTATGTCCTATCGTCTAGCCAAACCCTTGCCATTTTGTGTCCGACCTGTGTTGACGCCGCAAGCTGACTGAGCGCTGACGCCGAGTCAGTGGCAAGCATGCTAGGAAGCTTCCCAGAATCTTCTCATGGTATCAGAGAAGGCGAGCCACAGCTCACGCTGGTGCGCAACAAAGACGCAACAACTGTAGCAGCAGTGAGTGGCAGCAGCAGGTGCCACCCACAGAAGCAGCTGCAAGTCCTCGGAGGACCCTTCACAGCAACGTTGCAGCAAAGGCAACGGTGGCAGCAACACACGACATCGACAATGGCAGCGGTCGTTTGAGCCGCGTGCAACAGCAACAACCAGCGGCGGTAGCAACCACAGCAGCCGAGGAGGCAACAGCAGCCGCAGCCACTACAGCAAATGCGGCAACAGTAACCGCACCCGCGCAGTTGAGCCATCGCGTAGCAGCAGCAGCAGCCACACGCCTGCTCACCAGCAGCTGTACAGCGGCAGCAAGGCAGCGCAGCAACAGGGCAGCGTAGTAGTAGCGTGCCAACAGCTGCTGCTTAGCTCCCTCATAGCAGAATTCAGCAACAACCGTGCGGCTGCTCACAAGCAACCATGCAGCAGCAGCAGGGCATCATAGTAGTAGCGTGCTAGCAGCCACTACGCAGCGGCCTAGCAGCAGCGTACAACAGCTATGTGCCGCAGTAGTGTGCAACACCACCTTGCAGCTGCTGTAGCAGCTGCAACAATAGTAGCACCGCGTGGCAGCAGCAGCAGCAGCAGCGACGGCGGTGGCGAGTACCTGTAGTGTGCAGCTGCACACGCACATAGCAGAAGCAGTAGCAGCATGCGCAATTGGGGCAGCCAAGGCGGCAGCACCACCTGCCGCTGTCCCCATTGTAGCAAGCGTGAAGCTGCCTTCCAGCTTGCGGCGGCGAGCTTGCGGCGACCTCGCAACGAGCTCGCGTCAAGCTCGCAGCAAGCTTATGGCGAGCCCGCGGTGATCGGCGAGCCCGCCGCTCAGCGAGCTCGTCCGATCGACGAGCTCGCCGCGAGGGTCGAGGCAGGCAGCCAAAGAAAAAAAATGGGGAGAAGACAAGGGGGCAGTGGCCCTCGAGTGGGGCACCCCAGAAAACCCCAAAAGGGGCACCTGAGGAGGTGGCACCATCACAGAAAAGAAAAAAAAATGGGAAGGAGGACAGGGGAGTCCTTGAATGCGGCATTCAAGTAAGGCCCGGGAAGGGGTACCCCACTCGCGCCAAGCGTCGGTGAACCAAAAAAAAGGTGAGTTTTGGTTTTTGTTTGTTTTTTGTTCAGTTTTTCTTCCTATTTAGTGTGGCTTGAGGCCACTACCGTCGGCTGACGACGGGAACCACTGTAACAGCAGCCGTCGCGAGAGTAGCAGTAGTAGCAACAGCAGCAAAAGGTGGCTTGAGGCCACAGCCGTAGGTTGACGGCAGCCCCCGGTGCAGCATCAGTGGCACCGAAGGCGACTTGAGGTCGCACGTTGCGATAGTTGCGCCATCGCCACCGAGCGCAACATTGAAGCAACACACTACGGCTGAGATTGTCGCCGTGACTCACGATATCGCAGCCCGTCTAAGAGACATTATTGTATTCGTATTCCTCCACGTGGTCCTTTGCACCACCGGGGTTGAGTGTGAGAGATTATCACCTACGCTCAGCTCTCGACATGAGCTGTACAGTGTGACCGTGGACATTGCTATTGCCGTGGTCTGCGCCTGAGCCACAGCCGTGGCAGCCGCCACAAGTACAGTGGTCGATGTTGCCATGACACGAGTCCCACTTGTCCTCAGGGTTTTTGTGCTATTACTGTCGAGATAGGCAGCATGGCTGGCGCCAGTGCCAACAGTGCCCTTCTGGGTGGCATCCCCCTTGGGTACAATCCTCCCCACCTCCTCCTTCAGTGGATACGTCACTGATGTATGCCACAGCGCTTTTGGGTGGTGATATGGCCACCCTACATATGGAGGTCCGGAACCTCAAGCGCATGGTCCAACAACTCCTTAACCACGTGACTTCCGTGCAAGCTGCCACCTTGCCGTAGCTGTCACCTCCCTCTTCATCCTCATCTTCCTCCCGATCCTGCATCCCTTCCACCAACGATGCTAGTAGACCGGATCTCTCATCTACATCTGTCGCCCTCCGGTATGTCTTGGAGGCTGTCAGCATCATACTGACGGACGCACCCTAAGCCCCTCGCCGTACCGCTCGTTCTTGCACTCGCCGTGCCCATCGGCGAGTTGCTTGCCTTGCATGGTGCGCACAAGGAGCACCATCAGACACAGCTGTGGGAGGAGTCTCAGGTGACGAGACCTCCTTGTCTCCTCTCCACTGTGTGGTCTGCCGAGTCCCCACAGCTCCTGCCGAGGTGTCAGTGGTGGGGGGGATGGTTTGTCCGATGACGACCGCGGTGGAGCTCGACATTGGTAAGGCGACTGCAGTAGAGCGTAGGATGGTTGAGGCGGATGACGCTACACAGCAGACTCAGCTAGCAGAGAGTTCGGCGGGGGGAGACGCTCGCCTTGATGGAGACTCTTTGTCGAAGGAAGATTGGACGAAGATTGAGTCAGGGTCAGGGATGGAGATGGTGTTCGTTGATACCTTGGCGGATGACATGACGATGGCCGATGCAGGAGCTGCGCCTAACGGTGTGCGCGCTCCCACGTTAACTGGTGTGGAGATAGCTTCCATGGTGCCAGGAGTAGCAGCAGGAGCAGGTGATAGAGATGCTAATATTGGGCCCCCAGCAGAAGCCTAGGTGGTTCGGAAAGATAGTGTTGGGCAGCAGGAGCAGGTGATGGACCACCAAGACGAGACAGACTTCCACTATGATCGGTCATCTGACGTGGGGTGGTCAAAAGTAGGGTCAAAGGCTGACGTAGAGGCCCAGTGCGATGCCGTTCTTACAGAAGCCGCGGCACGAGCAGGAGATGGCCCCTCGGTAAAAGCAGACGTCCTCGTGTGAGACATGGAGGATGCAGGGTGAGCTACGGACCTCCGACTCCTCGCTGCCCTGACCGGTGTCGCTAACACCACGACGGTTCTAGCCGAGGAAAGAGCTATTCTTGTCCGTGCTACAGTTCTTGTACCCGAGCGCCTATGCTCCGCAATCGACGAGTAGGAGGCAGTGGTGGCTCGAGCGAATGTTGCAGCACGAAGGGCTGTCGAGGAGTGTGTGGAGGATGTACACAGGCGTCTCGAGCCAGCTGAGTGGTCTCTATAGGATGCACGTTTGGGACAGGCGGACCTACACAGCAAGTGGATGATGGGCTGCGCACCAGGGATCACGAGGAGCACCACGGCACTGACCGCATGTTCAATGACCATGACGTCAGCACGGATGCAACTGTACCTACACATGCAGACGTACGCCCAGCAACTGGCGATCAAGCAACAGGTGTATCACGAACTACATGTTCCTTGGCAACAGGCGTTCCTACAGCCCGAGATGACTTACGTGGCGACTCATTGTCTTGCGCTCCCACCCTACCAACACTTTGTGGCTTGGTGGCACTTGAGTCGACGACTGACTCAGAGGACGTCGACTTGTGCAACGAGCAGGCGCAGCTCCACTCTTTCCTACGGGGTGACACCGCAAGGCTGCAGCAGGCTCTGGCTCGTGCCGACACGCACACGATCGAGGTCCACCGTCAGGTTTGTTCCACGTCTGACCGCCTACATGCTGCGGATGTATCCAGCCGGTCCGCTGCCGCGTTAGAGCTCCTCGAGCTTCACACGCGCCTCGACGTTGCGAAGGCCGCAAGGCGATATGCAGCTCAGCAGTTGGAGGCCATACATCGGGCGATTGTCTTGGAGGAGGCCCTCAGCACTGCTCCAGTCCCATCAGCACATGACGACAGCAGTGACGATAGCAACAACAGTACCAGCAACGACGACGCTCCGCGGTGAGGCTCTATGGGAGTACACCAGCATCGTCGTCACGCTTGCTATTGTAGAGTAGGGGTATGTGGCAGTGGGGGAGCCGTGCTCCCTCCTCAGGGATTGTGTTAGGACCAGCCATCAGCTTTGCCCATGGTGTCAGCCTCTGCAGCTCAGGGGGGTGTTGGTGTGTGGGCTTTGGCCTGACACTCTTTTGAGGACAACGAGATTACTTGGGGTGCGGCACGATGCTAGGGTCGAGGTTATGCTAGTCAAGACCCGTTCACCTGGTGAGTTCTACCGTTGTGACGTGGAGACCCATTGCCTACAAGTTTTATGTATGATCCATGCATGATGTGGTCGAGACCCGGACACTTGAAGATATTTTCTGGGGTCACAAGGAGACCTTGTTTCTCTGTCTCTCTTCCATGATGTTTGACATGTAGTTGTGTAATTGATTTCTTGCATGGTCGAGACCCAGGCATTTGGTGCGATGCCCCATTGTCATAAGGAGACCTTGTGCTGTAGTATGCTTAATCGGTGCTCGCCATGAATGGTTTTCTGAGCCATCCTGTCCTGCCTTTGCTCAGCCATTGTTGTGTTGACGGATGTGTCAACTAGGGGGAGTTTTGGTGTATGTGGCTTCCACCCCTCACGAGCCATGACCATGACAGTTATGGATGCACCCAAAGTTGATGGTGACCGGCAACTGCATTGGAAATCGTGACGACCCAATGGGACTCCGGATCGTCCAGGGACTTATCCAGCAGCTACGACATGACAGGTGTGACGCAGATGATGCGTCTCTATAGCCTGAGTGGCTGGTCAGCCATTGCTGGAGTTTTCTCGGTGGTCGAAGCCCATGCATCCGGTAGCCTGTACCGGTGTGATGAGGAGACCTGCAACTTTGTGAGTGCTTCTTGTCGTGGAAAGCACACGCCAACGTCTCCGTATTGCACTCGTACATTTATGGCTGCTCTTAGTGCAGTTTCGAGTGCTCAGGTCATTTTGGCCGATTTCGTTGTTTTGCTTGCTTTTGGTGTCTGGATGATGCAAACCCATCTTTCGTGGGTCTCTTGTGTAGAGCTCATCGTTTTGCACGTTCTGGTGCAGTCAGCGGGTGATTATGATACCTAAGCTGTGAGTTACGACCAAATCTAATGGTCTTATGCCATGTTGAGCAGGTACAAAAATGCTGCCGTCCCTAGCGACTCTAGGTGGCGAGCAACTCAGTAGGCTGATTGTTGCTCAGTTGTCATTTTTCTCTGTATGTGTTTATCAATGGAAGCACATTTGACACTGTGTCGTCTCGTCTGGCGAAACCCTTGTCGTTTTGCGTCCTACTTGTGTTGATGCCGCGAGCTGATTGAGCACTGACGCCCAGTTAGTTGCAAGCGTGCTAGGAAGCTTCCCAGAATCTTCATAGACACAACTTCCCACTAAATTCTTGGCTCAACAGCAACATCTAGTAAGAACAGAGAGCCTGCCCGACGACGTCCATTTGAACTCCATGCCTTGTTGTTGTCTGTGTACCTGTCAACCGCAGGGACACTGTTGCCAAAAGCAAAACCTGAGATCTGGTGTGGAAAACACATATGGAACTACTCGTACAATGGCATGCAGGGCTCTTACCTTGGGGCACTCTGAGAATGTGCAAGGAATTTGGCCTTAAAGGCAATGTCAGGACAAGTGGTCGTGGCCAAGAACACGAGGA
Organism: Penium margaritaceum; assembly: GCA_023375785.1. Taxonomy (NCBI): domain Eukaryota; kingdom Viridiplantae; phylum Streptophyta; class Zygnematophyceae; order Desmidiales; family Peniaceae; genus Penium; species Penium margaritaceum. The sequence continues at coordinate 54,525 of SZWC01008073.1, forward strand.
AGCCAATGAGACAAAGGTACAGCGTGGCATCCACGGTCTCCCCTAGCTCTTTTGGGTCATCTAGCTTCACAGCATTTTGCCCACCCGGTGTGATAGGCGTGAAGGTTTTGGGGAAGACATCTAGGAGGTTGGAAAAACGCTATCATATGATGTGAGGGTATTGTGCTTGATGAGGCAAGAGTGTCCACCATGAGCAGTCACCCACGATCTCATCCCAAGAAACACAATGGCGTGATTGAGGTCCTTCTCATGTAGGCACCTTGGAGGACTGCCCTGACCTCCTTCACTACCTTCATAGAGAAAGACGTGATGAGGAGGTCATTGACATACATTAGGATGGCAGTGAAATACTTTGTATTGTGTCGGCTAAAGATGTACGGATTGACGCCATTCTACACATAGCCCGAGCAGGCCAGTGTGCCGGTGATCTCCTGGATCCATGAGTGATGTGATTTCTTTGGACCGTAAAAGGAATTACACAATTGCTAAACCTTGTCACCGACCTCAAAGTTTGGTGAGTTTACCATATAAATGTCTTCCTTTAGAGTGCCATGGAGGAATTCATCATTCAAATCCATCTGGTGTAGTTCCGAGTCATGCCGAGCCACGATACCAAAGAGAGGGTTGTGGTCATGCGACCAATAAGTACAAGGTGTCAATAAAATCAACACCATCAGCATGTGAGCTTTTGGCCGTCAAGCAGGCTAGTGAGAAATCTGGTTTCACGTTCTTGCAAAAACTTCACTTGGCTTGTAAGGCGTTCCACCCAAGCGGAAGGTTGACAAGCTTGTAGACACCATACTGCTGGATAGCGCGGGGCTCATTCTCACACAATGCTCCCTACGTGGTGTGCCAAGAGTACCTCCTTCAACTTATTCAAATTGGCTACCATCGAAGGAGGGCTGCATGTGGCAATAATACATGCCTTTGGTATGAGCTGAACCAGGACAAGATGGGCAACGGAATTGCATACTGCAACAAAATCACTTGAGACTGGCTCGTTGCTGACAATGCATGTTGGGTGCACCTCGCTTTAGTTAGCTTGGATACTAAGGCCTACAACCATCGTCTCAGGATCATTGCTTTCAATGCTACAGGTTAGGCGTTTTGGCGCCACGACAGCTGGTCCTTGAGCCCTGGAGAGTAGTGGTCAGAGACGACCACCCGGCTCGCGGGCGAATGAGGTACTCACCTCAGACTGGGAAGCCGGCAGCAATGCAGACACGAATACAATGGACTCGGAAGCAAGTGCAGGCACGGACTTAGTGTGGGTGTTGGTGTAGACATAGGCATGGGCACGAGGAAGGTTGTGAATGCAATCATGGGCTTTAGTGTGAGAGCGGCAACATGTGCAAGCGCAAGCATAAATGTATGGAGAGACATGGGCACAAGCGTTGGAAAGGCTGTAAGTGCAGGAACAAACATGGGCATGGGAGAGGCTACATGTGGAATTGTTGGAACCAGGGAGGCTACAGGTCCCACTGCCACAATAACAGTATGAGGATCAATCAGCAATTGCATAGTAGAGGATGCCTGGACAAACCCATCCAGCCTAGAGAACCTTGTCCACTGGGAACGCTCAAAGGCTAGAGCAAGCTCTCCGACCAGAGAGAGGATGCAGGAGATGTCCCTATAGATGATACCAACCATCTTACCCACAAACTCTTCGCCATGGTCTGACCACAACGTGTGAAGGGTATGACACGAATATTTCTCAGCCATGACGAGTAACAGACCACTAACCAGAACAGCATCGCTCTTGTCGCAGAGATTGGAATCCCACCGCATCTAGGTGATGGCCAGGAATACTGTCCTCGATCGAAGAAGGACTTGGCTGGGAGGGCATCAAGCAAATACTAGTGAATCAACTCTAAGGGGGGTTGGGCTTGGGAGACAGAATCAAGGTAAGTGTTGCGATACATATCACCCTCCATGTTGTGGAGGCAGTCAGTCCTAAGAAGATTCTTGAAGGAAGCCACGTCAAGATAGCGGGCAAACTATTTTGACCTGAGCGTAGACACAAAGATCGTGCTCACATGGCATGAAGGAGGTTAGTACAGTCGCTGATGCTCTTGGGATATCACAATAGTGACAAACACGAGCACAATGGAAGGGGACTGGGCAACAAATGCAAAGGGAGCGTAGCGAGCAACATGATGCAGATTTTCCATGACAAAGGTACAAAGCAGTATAGCATGGGTGTCCATAACATACAGCGTGGTAGTGTCAGCAGGGTGCTCAACAACGAGATCCATCCTGGTGCATGCACAAGAGCAAGCTGAGCTTGAGAGTAGGGACAAAGAGCAAGTCCGAGCTCTACAAGGGGGCAGATGGACCATCACAGCATACAACCTCAATACCCTGGATAGGTAGAGATTTTCCAGGCCCTCTGTTTACAGACTAGAAAGATGTAAGAGGACTAAGTACGACAAATTGCGCTTGAAGCCATGTCATGTGATGAGTAGAATTGGATTCAATGATCCAGGTAGCCCTCATCCCATCACCCATCGTCGTCGTAGAGAAAAGCGGCACAAAGCGCCCTAACTCTGCTGGACACTTAGCAGAGGTCTCTAAACAACAATGCATAGCACAAGTATGGGACTCGGCAAGCAAGTTTGTGGAGTTGGGTTCTGACTCCTTGTCATCATGTCTAGACGGACCTCTCCAACAAGAATCATCTTTGGCAAAAATCACGACAGGAAGAGTTGAGTGTGAACTACTTGGCTGTGACAACAAAATCGCAATTCTCAAAGTACAGAGCAGAAAGAGCTGATGGTGCTCTACAATGGTGCAATCCTGAGGATCCTGGTCACCACTGCTGCCTGGGGTCACTTGCCTCTCTGCTGCTGTTGTGGCTATAACGCGAGTCTCATGTACAGAGCTAGAAGCCATCCACTACGTTTGCCCCAACTGGAGCCCGTGCGTGATCCTGATCTAGTTGATGGGTTATTGGCGCTTTGTGTAGCGATAGGCACCCCCGTCGTTGTAGTAGTAGACACAGAGTGCATTGCCGCTACTCACTGGCACTGTTTTCTTCTACCCCTTACCAAGCTCCTTATCCTCCATATTCTCCTGGGTGGCTACTACAATGACTAGTGTCAGAGGGAGAGAGGAGGGGGATGGGGAGGCAAAGCTAGAGGAGAGCATGGTCAAAGGTGTCACGGGCGTCATTGTGATGAGCAGGCTCAACTAGAGCGCCTGAGTTGACTCCTCCGCCACTGCCTTTCTAAGGTTATAGTGTTGTGTCGAAAATGTAGTCCAACAAGACCCTCAGCCTTGATAAAACATGCCAAGCTCTCACTTCCGGTTCAAGACCTCGGAGTGAACCAATTTCTGACAGCCGGATCCAACAGATCCCGAGCGATAGATGAGATCCCCTAATACCGTACTGTTGAAATAGTATGCACCTTGTCCACTGCCTAGCTGGCTAGCTACACATACAGACAAGGCATGCACTGCTCTATGGAGTATGTCCCCTTGGTCTGTTCTGAGATGGGCCAGGAATGCACTGCCCATAATGGGTATGTCCCCTGTGCCTCATCATAGGAACCATACCTTTTTGGCTTGGTTGATCAGGCACCGGAGTCTCAAACCAGAGGTCGCGGGTTCAAACCCCNCGACGGCCGCAATTTTCTTTGTGGCCAAAACTGGGACAGGAAGCGTCTAGGAAGCTTACTAGAGCCTGCCATGAGGATGACACTTGGCGGTCTAAGGACGCGCCAAGTAGGAATGTAGGTTGAGGTTGGCTCCAGTGGAGCCACTACAAGCAGAAGCTTTAGCAAAGCTCTGCAAGTATAAAATCCTGTGCCTTGCATGCATCCATTTACAGTTCTTGCCTTTGAGACTCCTCACAGAGTGTCCAACCAAAGGTAGACACTAACGACCAACATGCGGACTTCGTGAGGTTGCAAACCAAACGAACCTAAAGTGTGGATCCCTCGTTCGAGGGTGATTTGTTATCTTGGTTGCAATACCAAGAGCGGTTGGCGGCCTCCCATGTCGGGACCCGTTTTCTAGACCGTTGCTATCCGGCGCATTGACAAAGGGTTATGGGCCCACACTTCTGGTTCTAAGGCACGCTTCCAAGACCGACTAGTGCGTGGTCTTGCAGGGCACACAGGTACAACAGGGACACGACCATTGGACGGCTCCATCTGCTCCATCGGCTCCATCGGCTTCTTCAGGTAGGGTGCGCGCACGTGGCGGACTAGGGGACGAGGAATCGCTCTGTCCATGTTGGACAAGACCCTCGAGCCCCAACGGGATTAAGCTCTACCCCTTTTTTAGAAGGTGGTACGACCCCGAGTCCGTTCTCTCACGACGGCACCATCGCCTGAGGCGATCATCGGCGGGAGGGGTATGCAACGGAACCAACTGCACCTTTGACAACGGTCGCAGTCAGCAGCCTCATCAGCCTCATCGGCCTCAACGAAGCAGAGTAGCAGCAAAGTAGAAAGGACGAGCAACCGCAAGAAATGGCGGATCCGACTCCAGCCCGCCTTGAGGCGGGTATGTCCAAATTCACGAGGACAGGTTTTCCCTTGTGGAAATGGCAGTTTGAGATTGTCATGAACGTGCGTGGCTACCTTGACATCCTAAAAGGGACCGAGATAGCACCAGCCGATGCGACAGTGACGACGCATGCGGCTGACCTTGCATCATGGACGATGAAGAACAACATGGCTCTCGCCATTCTTGTGACGTCCATCAACGAGACTCAACACTCCCACATCACAGGATGCACGTTGGCTGCCGAGGCCTACGCAAAACTCGCACGCGTGCATCAATCGAATGCCCTAGCAAACCGACTCTTCATCTTCCAACGGTTGATGTCGATGAGGGTGAGCGAAGGAGAATCGATACCCGCATTTTTNAGCTCTCGCTCCAGTCAAGGCAACAGCGGAAGCAGTGGCGGTGGAGGGAAAGGCAATGGTGGCGGGAAGAGTTCCAAGAAGCCCGACAACTGTCACAACTGTGGCAAGGCTGGGCACTGGGCTAGGGACTGCCGTAGTCCCAAGAAAGAAGGCGGGAACAAAGGTGGAAAGGAGAAGAAGGAGCTCACCAACATGATGGCTAGGGGGCTGCCCATGAAGGGCGCAGCGATCCTTAGGCCCGGGGCATTCGCCCTTGACTCGGGCACCAACCACCACTCATCAAAAGAGAAGGGTGGATTTGTCTCCATGGCCGAATCTGTCATGCGCATCAAGTGTGCAAACGGTGGCGTCGTCCAAGCCATGGGCGAAGGGGACAAGGTGATAACATTCAACGTGAATGGTACGGAGAAGGCAGTCAACCTTCAAAAGGTGGTGTACATGCCCTCCTTCGCAGCCAACTTGCTTTCCGTCTCACAAATCACCGACAACAACATGACAGTGGTGTTCACCAACAAGGAAGCGGTGGCCCTAAAAAATGACATCCAGATTCTGTACACCAAAGACGACCTCATGCTTCAAGTTCCAAGAGTCGACGGCCTCTACGTGCTTCAAACCAAAGTCACCAAGGCATCGGATGAGGGACTCACACGTGCCACCAAGACAGTGGCACCGGAGACGAAGGATGCACCACTGGCGACCGCTGCGGCCACCACATCAACCAAGGACACAGATGCTGAGCTGTGGCACCGGCGATTTGGCCACGTGGCCAACAGCACGCTGCAAAAGATGCAAGAGCAAGAGGTAGTCCGCGGAATGGAAGGGTGCACTATGACGCATGGCGAAGGATGTACGTTGTGTGAACCATGCATCCAAGCAAAGGCAAAGAAGAAGCCGTTTGGGAGAGGAGGTCAACGAGCGGAGCACGTCTTGGAACTAATACACAGTGACGTGTGTGGACCCTTCCGCACACCGTCTAACGGAGGAAGCAAGTACTTCCTGACCTTCATTGACGACCACAGCCGCAACTTGTGGATCTACTTCCTCAAAACAAAGGGAGAGGTCAAGGAGAAGCTCCTCGAGTTCGTTGCCATGGTGGAGCGGCAAACGTCCAAGAAGGTGAAGGCGCTCCGAAGTGACAATGGGGGTGAGTACGAGGCATGCAAGCCTTGGCTCAAGCATCATGGCATCCGCCACGAGCAAACCACCCCTTACAACCCCCAAAGCAACGGCGTTGCCGAGAGGATGAACCAGACCCTACTCGGCATGGTGCGAAGCATGCTCTTCGATGCCAAGCTCCCACCTCGCTTTTGGGCTGAAGCAGCAGCAACGGCTTGCTACCTCTTGAACCTCACACCAGTGACTGCCTTGCGGAAGCGTGGAAAGGAGCAGGACAAGAAGCTGAACACCCCACAGGAAGCATGGTCGGGAAACAAACCCAACGCATCTCATCTGAAGGTGTTCGGGTCAATTGCATGGGTGAAGATCCAGTCGGGAGAAGGTGGAGGCAAGCTCGACGCACGCTCCAATAACTGCATCATGGTTGGGTACGACACGTCACACAAAGCCTATCGGCTTTGGGACCAGGCAGCAGGCAAGCTCGTGAGGAGCCGCGACGTCGTGTTTGACGAACGCACCCTTGGAAAGGGAGAGCTGCTGGACCCGAACCTCACTCCCAAAGCGAGAGAGTGGATAGTGTTGCTTGAGTCTGGAGACCAAGCACCCGGCAACTGGCTCGCCTTGCCAGCAGGCAGTGGGAATGGGAGAGTGGCTGCGGAAGATGATGCTGCATCTGACATGGACGCGGATACCGAGGCGTCTGAGGCTTCCGAGTCTGAATTGGAGTCTGACGACTCTTCTGACGACGACGATGACGACAAACCACCACCTGTGGAAGCACCAGCACCAAAGCAAGAAGTGGCACCACTACCCCGGCGCAGTTTGCGACCAAAGAGAGCACCTTTGCGGTATGAGGATGATTGGACCGGTCTTAGCTGGTCGTGCATGGCTCAGGGAGAGCCATCCACAGTGGCGGAGGCCATGAATGGCCCAGATGCGGCCAAGTGGAAGGAGGCAGTGGATAGCGAGCTCGCATCCATTGTCGAGAACGGCACGTGGGTGCTGGTGGATAGACCCGACAAGGCCCACGTGGTGGGATCCAAGTGGATCCTCCGAGTGAAGAAGAAGCAAGACCGCAACATTGACAAGTTCAAGGCAAGGGTAGTGGCTAAGGGGTTCTCTCAACGCCCGGGCTCCGAGTACGATGAGACGTTCGCGCCCGTCGTGACCTTTGCCTCCATCCTCTCTCTCCTTGGCATTGCTGCCGCAAAGAACTTGGAGATACACCAGATGGACGTCAGGACAGCTTTCCTTTATGGGAAGCTTGACAAGGAAGTGCTGATGGAGGTGCCCGAAGGAGTCGAAGCTCCCAAGGGCAAGGTGTGCAAGTTGGTGAAAGCGCTCTACGGGCTGAAACAGGCCCCAAGGATGTGGTACAAAGAGATGGACGGTTTCATGACCGGCCTCTCCTT
>SZWC01008073.1:62736-95482 GCA_023375785.1 Penium margaritaceum
CTCATCATAGGAACCATACCTTTTTGGCTTGGTTGATTAGGCACCGGAGTCTCAAACCAGAGGTCGCGGGTTCAAACCCCGCGACGGCCGCAATTTTCTTTGTGGCCAAAACTGGGACAGGAAGCTTCTAGGAAGCTTACTAGAGCCTGCCTTGAGGATGACACTTGGCGGTCTAAGGACGCGCCAAGTAGGAATGTAGGTTGAGGTTGGCTCCAGTGGAGCCACTACAAGCAGAAGCTTTAGCAAAGCTCTGCAAGTATAAAAGCCTGTGCCTTGCATGCATCCATTTACAGTTCTTGCCTTTGAGACTCCTCACAGAGTGTCCAACCAAAGGTAGACACTAAAGACCAACATGCGGACTTCGTGAGGTTGCAAACCAAACGAACCTAAAGTGTGGATCCCTCGTTCAAGGGTGATATGTTATCTTGGTTGCAATACCAAGAGCGGTTGGCGGCCTCCCATGTCGGGACCCGTTTTCTAGACCGTTGCTATCCGGCACATTGACACGTACAGCCATTTGATTCCGTCTTTTGAAATAGTTTACAGAGTGCTGTTTTGATTTGACCTCTCCAACACTTTGTTTCTTGTTGTCAAATTGGACGAAATAGGGTAGGACAGTTGTAGTGTTTTCGTTTGTGCACAGGAAGTATTTTCCCGATGAGCCTGGTTCGACCTCGGCCGAGCGAAGTGCCGCCGACATTTGGGGGTCCAAATCCCCTAACGGTTTCCTAACAACGGTCGTCTGTCTCGCGTCGACCGTTGACGTTTGGTTTTCGTGTTTGACCGAGTTGCTAAACTGGTGGCTGGCAAGTAGACGTCCAAGCTGATATGACAACACCGTTGATGTCATCTGGGTAGACGGTCGTATGTCTGTGCCGGTAGTCCTGATTGGACGCAGCGCCATCACACATCGCTCTCCACCGGGTCGCCCCACCGGTTGATAGCGCCGTTTGCCATGCAGATGATTTTGCTTACCACCGATACACCATGGCGACGCTGACCAAGTTCTTTGACAAGATCACAGCAGAGGAGCATCGAGAGCGTGTGGCATGTGCCTTGGCCGCACCAAAGCCTGCTGTCCCAGTGAAGACGCGCCGCGGACCTGGAAGGCCAAGGAAGAATCTGCTGAATCTTCCTCCGTCTGTGGCACCTTCAATGTCGACCATGCCCACGAACACGGAGCATGGCGATCCGCACGAGAGCATCCATGAGCGTCTCCCGCAGCACAAGGGGAGACGTGTTGTCTTCTCAGACGACGAGTCGGACCATGACGATCACGTGCCAGATGACGAAGCAGCAGCATCTACACCCACCACTGAAACGTCAGCCACTGGAGCTATTCCACATGAGAGGCGTGATGCAGTAGAGCGTGCGGCACTTGAGGCGCTGATCGATGAGCTTGACGCGGATGCCGTGGCCGACGAAGCAGCCGTGGTTGCTGACGCCATCACCAACCCACTTCAGCTGTCCACGCCACCTCCCACACCTGAAACTTCATCGTCCACCGAAAGCACGGCAAAGCGCGGGAAGTACATGGATTGGTATGGATTGGGACATGTGCCCATCATCCATGCCGCCGTTGTTCGCACCGAGAGCATCAACAAAGCTATCAACCATCTGCGCGTGCACTACCAGCTCCTGCATCAACTATCGATTCATGAAAAGCTAGCACCATCGACGGTGCGCAGCTGGTATGAGCCCAGAACCCCTCGGCTGCGCAGCATCTACGTGCCCGCACTGTCAAGCTCCCCAGGCGCGCCAATCAAAGAGGCGGCAAAGACAACGTCGCGTGTCCAAGGAAGTCGCGGACGCAAGTCCTACTTCATGGAACATCCCGAGCTGAAGAATGAGGTGGTCTGTTTGCTGGTCCGCATGCGCGAGGCCGGGACTCCACTCTCCAGCATCACCATCTGCGAGAAAGTGGTTTCTATTCTCGCGGAGCGCGGGGTCCACACGCTGGATGGTCGACCCATACAAGAGCTCTTCTGTCGCAGCTGGGTGCACAAGTTCGTCGGTGACGAGCTTGCATGGAGCTGGCGGTGCAGAACAACGGCCTCGCAGAAGTTGCCAGCTGACTGGGAGGCTCGCGCGGAGTCCATGTTCAAGNGCGCGGGGTCCACACGCTGGATGGTCGACCCATACAAGAGCTCTTCTGTCGCAGCTGGGTGCACAAGTTCGTCGGTGACGAGCTTGCATGGAGCTGGCGGTACGGAACAACGGCCTCGCAGAAGTTGCCAGCTGACTGGGAGGCTCGCGCGGAGTCCATGTTCAAGTGTGTTCCTCGTCGGTGTGAACCGCATCCACGATTTCTTTGTTGTGAATGCAGACCACACTGGTGTGCAGCTTGTGCCCGCACCTCGTTACACGTACGCGCCAAAGGGGTCACAAGAGGTCAAGGTGTGCGGTAAGGAAGACAAGCGTCAGGTGACCGCCGTCATTGCGTTAAGCATGGACGGGGAGGTCCTGCCGCTGCAGGTGATTTGGACAGGCAAGACCAATGCATGCCACCCACGAAGCGAGAACTCTGACTACGCGCTCCGGAACCTCGGGTGGCACTTCACGCACACCCCGAACCATTGGGCAAGCGTGGAGACCACCAAGGAGTGGTTCCACATGATTTTGGAACCCTTCTTCATTGAAAAATGCAAGCATCAACGACTCTCTACTGATCATGCACATCTGCTTCTCATCTTGGATGCATGGCGCCCCCATGCCACAGAATCTTTCCGGGCATGGGTGGCCGAGAGGTTCCCTTGGGTGGTTCTCCTGTTCATCCCGGCTGGATGTACATCAAATCTCCAGCCTGCTGATGTCGGGCTCCAGCGTCCTTTCAAGGCCGAAGTGTCCACCGCATACAGCTCATGGGTGGGCGAGCAACTACAGAACAGCGACACCGTGAACCTGGGCATGCGTCACATCAAAGACGCAGCCGTCGGATGGATGCCGTGGGGTTGGGGCTATCTGCGCGTGAGCTCCCAGATTGTCCGTAACGGATGGGCTGCAAGCGGGTTCACGAAGATCTATGACCCAGCCTTTGCGTCCACAGCGTCAGCGGACTACTTGAGTTTCATGGCAGAGCCAGAGATGCAGGGCTACAAGGATGAGGATGTTGTCGCCTGATTGTACCATCCATGTTCTAACAAGTCTATCTGTTGGTCCATTTCTACACTCGCTTTCTTTTCTCTCTCACTCTGCCTCGCTTTCTTTGACGTTGTTTTCCAACGACAACGTGTGCGTGACTGTATGAACACGACCACAAAATCATGAAACATGCGTAGAACAGTGCAAAAATAGGCCAAAACACCGATCACATAACCGAGAATAAACCACTTCCCCCTATGACCAATGTCATACCAGAAATCAATAAATGGTATTTGTTTTAACCCGCAGAGTTAAAAATCTGTTGTCAAACAAATGAAATCGTCGTCCATGAATAATTATTTAATAACGAAATCAAATGGCAGTAGGGTAATGGTCAGACTGCTAGGGTAGGTAGTACACAGGCTGGTACACACTCTCCTTCTTTGTATGGGTGTTTAGCTTTTCTTAAGGCTTTCATTCACTTTGCAACGTAACAAAAAACATCCCAACAAATTTGCAGCTCTACTCTTTGCTCCAACATTCTGCTTGGTGTTTCTACCACATCTCTGACCTCCAACATCTTTTGTCTTCCATCATCTGTTTCATCCGCTTCAATCTTCTGAAATGGTGTAAGAGCAACAGGTAAATTCTTCTCACTCCGCACGCACTTCCCAACTTAGTTCTCTCAACAACATCGTCTCTCTTTGCCAAAGCTTTTCCTAGCTGCATTGCCGTCAAGAACGCCGCTTACATCTTGTTGAAAACCAATACGACCAGCTTGCCCCTCATTTCCTGAGCTCCTTCAACCTTCCCACCGGCAACTCTGAGGTTCTTGTTGTATGGAGAAATAAGATGAAATTAGTCTTCTTGTATGTGGTCTGCTCATTAGTGCCAGAATCGAGACCGTACACCTCCAACCTTGGTAGCGCCCTCCCTTCCTTGGAGGCACACTCAACCATCAAAACCGTGCGCTTCTTCACATCGTTTCCCTCTTTCTTTTAGTCACCATATCCTCCCTCCTTCTTGGGTACCCTCCTCTCCTGAACCTAGTGTCCAGCCTTGTCATAGTTCTTTGCGTTTGAGACTCTTAAGTCTCCCGTCGTTTCCCTTGTAGCCAGAAGACGAGCTACTACGAGAAGCGCCAGTTCTTTGAGAGGCAAAGGCTGTCATGTCTTATTTAGTGCTGTTGCAGCACATGGCTTTCTTTTGTGCGTAATCCAAGACGGTTTTGTGAGAGACTTGTCCTTCCATCCACCCCCATACACCGCGATCGCTAAAATCCAGCCCTCAGGCAAAGTTATCAGCAAGATCATGTCCAGAAGATCAAATTGTAGGTCCAATCCCATGCTGGTGGATTGTTACAAGAGTGTCTCTAACTTTTGCACAAAGGCGGAAAGAACCCTCCCTTTACTCATCCTCATCGTGATGACATTCTGCGAGGTTAAAAGACGGTTGGCAAGCGGGGAACCACTTGGATTTAAAATGAAGACATGCTCGTGAGGGGGGATATGTGCCGCATCATGCTGGATCCCTGCGCTGCAATTAGCAAGGTTGCATTTGCACATAGCAAATTATGATGTCAGTGTATCAGGTGCCTTAAGAAGAAGTGATGCATGTCAATTGGTGACTGTCAATTGAATTGCACCCATCCTTTTGCACTCTCAGAGCATGGTCATGTGTGTTTCGGGAGCAAGCATCGCGGCTCCACTTCACAATTCCACCCCTTGCAGGGTTGGCGTTGCGGAGTCACGCTCCTAGAGGGCGTTGCATTTAACATGCAATGGTAATGTCCCCCTAGGCGCGGATGTTGCAAGGTCATTGATGAACTCCAAGCATGGGCGATTGTTTACGATTCTTACTTGAATTTTTTACTCGAGCTGGAAATCCTAGGCAGCAGGTTGGGGCAGCAGCGTTGTTGATGGAGCGTGCGAGCTTCCATGCTCGTTGCTTAAGTCTGCTGCCCCCTCAGTGTGCTGCTCTAGAGTCTAAGTCTGGAAGCTCTGGGTTTGTTACTCAGAAACGCGTGCACCAGTCTTAGCGCCAGAAAGCAGCTGAAAACTGAATGTAACTGATTAGGAATGAAGAATGAGCAATAATGGGAGACCCCTCCAAGTTCTAGCTACCCCCCACCAGTGTAGAACTTGTTACTCAGCTAACCAGCCAATCAGAAAATGGTCGTAGACCTATTTTCTGGTAGGCAGGGTTTTCTTGGTGAGCCCTGCCACACGCCTGACAGCCCAAAACTCGGGCATCGTCCGTTTTGCCTGAAAACTGGACCATACCATAATACCAACGCTGCAAACACAGTCGTATGGTCAGAATCAGCTAGAAAAAAAGCAGCAAATAGTTATGGCTGCCCGGAACCAGGCAGTGCTTACGACAGTCAATGATGCCAAACAGGGCCACACAGCAGGAGACATGGACCATAGGCAAAACATGATGCTACAAACGCAACGCCATGACCAGAGACAGCGGTGGGTGCATGCAGACAGCATCTACAGTGGCAGTGACTGTCGGCGGCCCGATCGCGTAGGAGGCCTACCGATGGAGCTGAGCGCGGTGCTAAAGGGAGGAGGCTCCAGCGAGTGATGGTGAGTAGGCCTTAGCGTGCGTTGGCTCCACCGAGTGACACTCCAGTAGCGTCAAGTCTCGTTGTCAGTCACCTGCACTCCGATGTACCCAATCCGGGAGGACACAACAGAGTACAATGAGAGATGCACAACAAACAACACTCCCCCATGACTCACATGCGGGCAAAGACACAGTCAACGACCAGACTCCCCCAGGCCACGGAGAAATGCAAGTAGGGACAAAGAGAGCCACTCACGGACGCACCCCGACCGAACTCACAGCCTTCTTGAATGAGTTGCGCTTCAGTGCCTTGGTCAAGAAGTCAACCAACTCCCATGCTGCCTTAATCCACACGATGTTGATGCTGCCGTCATGTAACAATGAATGCACATAGTGTTACTCAACGTTGATGTGCTTTGTGCGTGTATGATACACGTCGTCATTGTTGGCGATGGCCATGGCACTCTCATTTTCACAATGCAACGTGATGGATGCGACAGACTGACGCAACTCCGATAACAGACAACGCAACCACACACTCTCACATGCGCCTGAGCGAAGAGCAACGTACTCAGCTTCAGCAGTGCTACGTGCAACACACCCTTGCTTGCCACTACCCCCAGACACAGCTGTATCGCCAATTAGAAAGATCCAGCCTGTGCCACTCTTACCGTCCGGACTACTGGCCCACTCACTGTCGGTGTAGCCTACCGCGACAACAGACGGCTGGCGGCGAAACATGAGACCTTGCCGAGGAGTCTAGACGACATAGAGTAGCACTCGGATCGCGGCCTCATAGTGGAGGTGACATAGCTCATGAGAAAAATGGGCTAGGAGATTGACGACGAACGTGATGTTTGGGCACGTCGTCGTCGCCACAAACATCAGTGACCCGATGACTTGCAGGTACGTGGTCACGTCAACTGGCTCCTCCACAACAGTAAAGTCAGGACTCTTCAGCTTCACCTGGCCATCAGGTGACATGGGTGAAGATGCGCTCGGCATGAGTGGCAGGTCCTTCGCAAAGCGGGTGGGCAGAGTCTGCACAAAGGCGACTTGGTGGATGTGCAGGATGCCTTGGGAGCAATCATGCTCAAGCTCCATGCATAGGAAGACTCTGGCAGATCTAAGATCCTTCATCTGGTAGACAGTGTGCAACAAGTCATCGACACGCTGGATGGCAGCCGTGTCTGTCAACGCAATGAAGAGATAGTCGACGTAAACCAGAATAACAGTGAAAGTCTGGCCTCGCAGACTGATAAACAGTGCAGGGTCAGCGGTGTTGCGCTATAGCCCGCTGCAAAAGAGCGTGCTGCTGATCTCCTGGTTCCAGCACCTAGGCGACCTCTTTCGGCCATAGAGGGCCTTGCGCATCTGCGAGAATCTCCTAATGCCATCCACGAGGCCTAGAGGCTACACCATGTAGAGCTCCTCACCCTCCAGTGAGCCATGGAGAAAGGCATTGCTCACATCCATCTGATGCAGCTCCCACCCATGTTGGGTGACCAGGCTGAAGAGCGCCCAGCTAGTGGAGAACCGGCCAACTGGGGCAAAGATCTCGTCGTAATCGACCCCAGGAATCTGGGCAAACCCCTTGGCTGTAAGGCGGGCCTTGTACTTTCCACTTGCGCCAAAAGACCCACTTGGCATCGATGGCCTTCCGTCCAGGGAGAAGGTTGATGAGGTCATACAAGTGGTGCTGTCGGATGGCAGTGAGCTCATCAGCGCAGGCAGCGTCCCAGTGTGCGGCCTCAGGAGAGGTTTGTGCCTTGCGTAGGGTGGCTGGATCCTCCGGGCGTGCTGTGGAGTGGACTGAGAGAGCGTGTGCATCTCGAGCCACAGGTGGGATGCGCGCGAGTGCGGCCACGATAGCATGCTCATGCTCGTGATGAAGCATGGTATAGCCTACTACGGAGTCCGGGTGAAGGTCTGCAATGATGGCCGAGATGGTCAAGCTGAGGGCATTGGTGCCAGGATCCCCACTCACGACCATGTGAGTGGAGGAGACACGTGGAGCCTCGTGGCTTCGAGGCGCCATGGAGCGCGGTGCAATGGTCTGTGCGCTCATCGACGGCCTGGGTCGGCGGCTGCTGCTTGGGCTACGTGTGTAGCATGGCAGAGAAGGCAATGGCACTGAGTCCGATGGGCCAACGGAGGCGGATGGGGGTGATGGCTCGGAGGGGCCGGCGGATGCTATTGGGTCTGCCGGCCTTGAGGGACCAGTGGACCCGACAGGAGCTGCACGCCCAAAGGGACCAGTTCACGTGATTGGAGCTACTGGCATGGAGGGGCCAGTACAAGCGACTGGGGTTGTTGGCTCGGAGGGGCCAGTTGATGCGACTGAGGCTGCCGGCCCAGAGGGACCAGTGGACGCGACTGGGGCTACCGGCCCGGAGGGGCCAGTGGACGCAACTGGAGCTGCTCGCCCGGAACGACTAGTGGACGTGATTCGAGCCGCTGGCCCAGCGGGGCCAATAGACGCAACTGGGGAAACCGGCTTAGAGGGGCCGGTGGACGCGACTGGGGCTGCCAGCCGGAGGGGCCGGTGGACGCGACCGGGGCTACCGGCCCGGAGGGGCCATTGGACGCGACCGGGGCTACTGGTCCGGAGGGGCCAGTGGACACGACTGGAGCTGCTGGTCCGGAGGGGCCAATGGACGCAACTGGGGCTGTTGACCTAGAGGAACAAGTGGACACGATTGGGGCAGCCGGCCCAGAGGGACCAACGGACGTGATTGGTGCTGCCGGCCCGGAGGGACCAGCGGACGCGATTCGGACTGCCGGCTTGGAGGGACCAGCGGACGCGACTGGGACTACCGGCCCAGAGGGACCAGCGGACGCAACTGGAATTGCCAGCTTAGAGGGACAGAGGGATGTGTTATCCAGAAGTGGCAGGTTGGAGGACGGACTCACGAGTTTTGCACGCCACGGGATAGACACGGACGAGCCTGAGCGAATGAGGTTACGAGGGAACAGGTCCTCAAAGAAGAGGGCATCGCGGGACTCGACGATACGGTGCCTGGAGGCATCCCAGAACTGCCAAGTCTTGGACTGAGGAGAGACACCGAGGAAGGCGCGAGGACGTTCGCGGGAGGCGATCTTGCCACCCTGCTGCGGGGCAGGCAGCCATAGAATGGCCACGCAGTCCCAGACGCGAGCCGGGCGGAGGTCAGCGCGTTGACCGCACCAATGCTTGTACGGTATGGACTGTCGGGGAAGGGGATCGTGGGGAATCCGGTTCCAGACATAGGTCATGTAGGCCATGGCTTCAAAATAGAAGACATCGGAGAGACCTGACTCGACCCGCATGGTGTAGACGACGTCGGCCATGGTACGGTTCCCCCGTTCGGAGATACCACTCTGAGCGGGCGTGCAGGGCGCAGATGTCTCATGGTGGATCCTGCAAGAGCTGAGGAAGGCCGTGGTGTCACCCATGCACTCACCACTGCAATTGAAGTAAAAGTGGCAAAGAGAGCGGCCACACTCGCGCTCCGCACGGACAAGCCAGTCCTGGATGGCTCGGGCGATATCGCTCTTCTGTTGAAGGCAGAAAAACCCAGGGGTAGCGAGAATAGTCGTCAGTGAGGGTGAGGACATAGCGGCCATGCTCACTGACGGACTCGGAGGGGAGAGGGCTCATGACATCCAAATGGACGAGGACGATAGGGGCAGATGCACAGGAGGAAGACAAAGGGTACATGGACTGGTGCATTTCCCCTGAACGCAATCAATGCACTCAGTGGGATACGGGAGAGGGAAAGTCTCCGGGTCAAGGCCCTTGGCCGGCTGGGTGTGGAGCATGCTGTCTACGGCAGCAGAGTCAACGTGGCAAAGGCGGCGATGCAAGAGGCGGGTGTGCTGAGGAGAGAGCGTGCTAGTGGGAAACACATGGCCTGTGGCGGCCGATGGGGAGGAGACGGAAGGAGAGGAAGAGAGGCGAGGTACATGTCACAGGTTGAAACGGGCGGTGGGATGCAGTAGTACAAGACCAGACGGACGCAACAACACAGTGCCAACACCTCGTGAGTGCACAACTTCCATGCTCATGTGGTCAATGAAAGCAACGGACAGGAGGCTGACCTCGAGACCTGGGACGAAGAGGACATTGGTCAGAAAGACGTCACCGGCAAGACCATAGAACGAACGACGCCAACACCTGTCCGGAGCCCGTCTGGACACAAGATACATCGCATACACAACTGAGCATACTACAAGGCCTCACAAGAGAATGTCATGTGATGCGTGGCCCCGGAGTCGATGATCCAGGTCTCAACAGGGTCCTGGACCGGGGTTACCAGATCGCTAACGGTCACATGGCAGCAAGCAAGGAACGCGGACGCGGTGGAAGGAGGCGCAAACCGAGACTACCAATTTTCAAGCCACGCAACTTCGTCATGGAAAGGGGAAGAGGAGACCATGGGAGACAATGAGACATACAAGAAAATGGGACACGACTGTAGCTCAGTCTCAGTGATGCAGGGCTAGGCAGGAAAGCAGGAGGTGATGCAACTCGCACATCCTTGGGGAGGAGGGCGAGGCAGGCCAAGCTGGAGCGCGATGAACTACTCCAGCTGATGCTCGCGGGAGAACGGCCCGGGAGTGTAAACTGAGTGCGGAGTGACGGCATCCGAACCAAGGTAGGAAGAGGACTTTGCCGGCAAAGGAAACAGGGGCGCCGACGGCTGTAGATGGTACGGCTGCGGCGCTTGTGTCGGCTGGACTGGCAATGGGACCGGAGTGGTGGAGCTTTTGGATGAGGCCGAGGCATCAGAGCCAGCAATAGCGACGGTGGTTGACTTGAGATGGCCCTCCCGTTGGCAATGCATGGTGGCGATGACGCACGCCTCGTCCATCGGTAGGGGGCACGTGTACCACCAGTACCAGAGCTAGCCACAGTTGTGGTAGATCGAGCTGCCATCCCTGGACCTAGTCGTTGGCTGCTGCTGCTGCTGCTCACCCTTGCCTTTCTTGTTCCGATGCTTCTTCTTCCCCGACGACGATGAGGTAGTTGCGGCGTGGGAGGCGACGGCCATGGAGGCGATGGCAGGGGAGGCAAGAGCTTTCGTGTGCTGGAGTCGGGAGTCCAGACGAGCTTCCTCAATCCAGAGGAAGAGCTCGTATACCCAGGGCATGAGGGTGCCCTAGGCCGTCATGGTGGGGAGAACATCGTGAGAGTAGTGTATGAAGATTTCCGCATACGCAGCAGTGGCAACACGCTTGATGGTGGGGAGCGCGGCCAAAGGGGATGAGGCAGAAGTGTCGAGGCGACAAAGGATGTCCTCCGCCTGCTGCCAGTAGGCGGTGACCGTTTTGGTCTCCCCCATGTGCAGGGAGTTGAACTCCCGCAGCAAGCAGCTGGTCTCAGCCTCGCTGGACAGGCGATGGGGACAAGTGAGGACATGCCATGCAGCTGCAGGGTCTGTGGTGGCGCCAGCGGCGAAGTCGTCGAGGAAGGGCTCTAGGGCGAGGCAAGAAGCCGAAGGGGCGACAGCACATACGGCACGACAAGCGTCATACAACTGGTCCGCCAGGGTGTGGTCATACGGGAGGGTGTAGTATGCCCACAGGCCCTCACCCTGCGCCCAAATTTGGAAGTTGAGCTCCGAGCTCTCGAACTGCTCGCCGGCCTGAAGCGGCAGCGGCGGCGTCTCAAAGTCCTTCTGCCTGCGGCCGACGCCCAAAGTGGGGCCAATGACGGAGGTCACCGAATGCCGCTGGCGCTGAGTCTGCTGCTACGCAAGGTAGTGCGTGGTAGCAGACACAGCTGGGCTGGCGTGTCCTGAAGGGATGAATGGTGGCGGCGCACTGGTGGCAGTCTGGGAGGCCAATGGCTACAGCAATGCAAGCTGCTACGTCAAGGCGGCGAGCTGTTGCTAAAGAGCAGCCAGGGGGTCAGGGTTGCCGCCAATGATGCCAAAGGACTGTTGATATTGCTGTCGTTGTCGTTGCAGCTGTTGGTGGTGGTGCTGCTACTACTACTGTTGTTGCTGCTGCTGCCACTACTACTGCTGCTGGTGCTAGTGTTGTTGCTACAGCCGCTGCAAGAAAAGGGGGCTGAGGGTCCCCCAAGCAGAGGAGGATCCCTCCCCGTTGGGGCTGCCAGCCATGATTTGGTACCCCTTGGTTCCTTTTCTTTGTTGCTCATGTCAGCAGTGACGTCAGCTTAGGGCGGCTGACGTCAGCAGGTGCCGCCGTATTATCTACAGGGCTACTATTGTGGATGACTCCTTGCCCACCTTTTGGTTTTCTTTCCCCCCTTTTAATTGTGTTGATGACGTTAGTAGTGACGTTAGCAATGACGTCAGCAGCAACGGTTGTTGGGGTCGCTGCTGCAGGTGCTACTGCTGCTTCTGCTACAGCTGTTGGCACTACTGGTGCTGCTACTCCTGCTGTTGGAGTTGCAGCAGCTGCTTTTGCTGCTACAGATGCTGCTGCTGCTACTACTAATACTGCTACTACAGTAGCTATTATTGCAGTTGCAGCAACAACTACTGTTACTACTACTACAGGCTGTTGCGGCCGTTGTGGTTGTTGCAGCAGCTATGGCAGCTACTACAACCGCAACAGAGAAGCTGGTGGGGTGAAGGATCTTTTTTTCTTGTTCTTTTTTCTTTTTCCTTTTGTCTGTCACTGCAGGCTCCGCTACTCGTTATAGGTAGCGGGCAGCGAGCCCGCTGTTTGCTGCAAGTAGCAGGCTCACTGCCTGCAGCCCGTCGCTCGCGGCCAGCTACGGGCTATGAGCAAAAGTAGCTTCTACTGGCTGCTGCCGGCAGCTGCTCTCTTATGCTACTCTTACAGCTGGCTACTGCTGCGGCTTGCTACTACATCTATTGCAGCCTGTTGCTGCTGATGCTACTCCATACTACAGCTACTGCTTGCTGCCGTTGCTGCTCGTTGCTGCTGCTGTTGCTTGCTGTCGTTGCTGCTACTGCTGCGGGGTGCTGGTGCTGGCTACCGCTGCTACTTGCTGGTGCGGGCTGCTACTACTCTGGGGCTACAAGCTGCTGCTACTACACGCAGCTGCTGCTGGCTGCTACTACCACTACTTGCTCCCGTTTCCTGTGGCTGTGGCCACTGCAGGTTGTTGTTGCTACTTGCTAGTGCCAGTCACTGCACCTGGTTGACGTTGTAGTGTGCGTTGTCGCCTGCAGGTGTCCGTCGCGACCTGCTGCTCACCTCCTCGTGTCACGTGTGGGGGTCAGTGCTGCCAAAACAATTTCGGCAGCATTTCCCCTGTCCCACTGGCCGTGTGAAGATATCTGACGTCGCCACCCGGCGGGTCAATGCTGCCGGAAAAAATCCGGCAGCATTTCCCCTGTACAGGCGCGTATGGGGGTCCGCCGGCGTTGTCTGCCACCTGTACGCCAGTCTTCTATTGTTGCTGCTACGCTGTGGCTCTGATACCAAGCTAGAAATCCTAGGTAACAGGTTGGGGCAACAGCGTTGTTGATGCAGCATGCGGCCTTCCACACTCGTTGCTTATGTCTGCTGCCCCCTGAGTCTGTTGCTCTTTAGTCTAAGTCTGGAAGCTCTAGGTTTGTTACGCAAAAGTGTGTGCGCCAGTGTTAGCACCAAAAAGCAGCTGAGAACTGAAAGTGACTGATTAGGAATGAAGGATGAGCAATAATGGGAGACCCCTCCAAGTTCTAGCTCCCCCCCACTAGTGAAGAGCTTGTTACTCAGCTAACCAGCCAATCAGAAAATAGTCTAGGACCTATTTTTTGGCAGGCAAAGTTTTCTCGGTGAGCCCTGCCAGACGCCCGACAGCCCAAAACTCGGGTGTCGTCTGTTTTGCCTGAAAACTAGACCATACCATAATACCGTCACTGCAAACGCAGTCGTGCAGCCAAAATCAGCTAGAAAAATAGCAGCAAAGAGTCATGGCTGCCCGAACCCAGGCAGTACCTACGACAGTCATGAAAAAATGCATGCAAGCATGTGTTAGATTGTGGGGCAGAAATCAACTGCAAGGGTCTGACTAGCACGACCCATCAACGCGTCTAACTGCAAGAAATATGTAGAGAGAGATAACAACTGAGGCCTGGACAACCAATATAGTGTCACGG
Organism: Penium margaritaceum; assembly: GCA_023375785.1. Taxonomy (NCBI): domain Eukaryota; kingdom Viridiplantae; phylum Streptophyta; class Zygnematophyceae; order Desmidiales; family Peniaceae; genus Penium; species Penium margaritaceum. The sequence goes on from SZWC01008073.1 coordinate 76,455, forward strand.
ACCTAGTGGATGCACACACACACACACGGCGCACAAGGGCGCTATTTTCTACCAGGACAAAAGAGTGGCAAGAATACATTTTTGGCCATAACTCCCTGCAGACATGTCAGAACGACGAGCCGTTTGAACCAAAATGGCCGTATCCACGAAATCTATGTCTTGATAGGCTGCATGCCTGTGTGCTGTCCCACAGCACGAATCTAAAAAATATGAGAGTCTTCTGGGCGCCTGTCACCGTCGGTCACCGGTCTTTTGCCACCGTCGCCAGTCTCAAGGATCTGCACGTGAATGGACATGAGCTGTGGGGTCACCGTAAGCCGTGTACGACACACACAACAACACTCCCCCATGATCAAAGGGCAAAAAACATCCATGCACATGCAAATACTAACGTTGTACAGAGCAAGAAACGCACAACCGCTGCAGGCAACAAGCATAGCACACGTAAGATGGCATATGAGGAATCAAGCTGCAATAAAGATGGGGCAGAGTCCCAGGGAACAAGTGGCTGTATGAAACTTCAAGTAACCCAGGGCCTTGGTCCAGAAAATCCACGCACTGTGGATGACTCAAATCTCACCACGATCAACCAGATCACGCACAAAGTGGTGCTCGACATTGATGTGCTTTGTGTGTGCATAGAACACCCCTGAGTTCTTGGTGATGGCCTCTGGGCTCATGTTGTCACACTGGAGAACCACGGGGGGAATGAACTGACGTAGTTCATGTAACAAACGGACGAGCTAGACACACTCCGCTGCATCGGCGCCTAGAGCAACATACTCTACCTCAGAAGTACTACGTGCAATGCAGCCCCACTTCCCACTACGCCAAGACACCGCAGTGCCTCCAATAAGAAAGATGTAGCCGGTGCGACTCTTGCCATTTGGAATCCATACCCAGTCCCTATCTGTGTACCCATCGAGCAAAACGGACACCTACTCTCGAAAGCACAGGCCAAAGCGTGCAGTGGACATAATACAATGTACACACCGGACTTCGGCCTCCAGTATACGCTGGTGTGGAGCCTGCAAGAACAGGACGAGCAGGTTGACAGTGAAGGCAATGTCGTTCCGTGTCGTGGTGGCCAAGTACATGAGCGAGCCGATGACTCACAAGTACGGGGTCACATCGACTTTCTCCCCCAGGTCAACTGGGTCATCCACCTTTAGGGTGGCCTGCCCCTCAGGGGTCATGGGCGTGGATGCCGTGCGGACGGCAGCAAGGAGGTTGACAAAGCGCTCCCCCACAGTCTCTGCATAGCGTCCCTGATGGAAATGGAGTGTGCGGCAGACACGATTGCGCACGATCTCCATCCCCAAAGATAAGAGGTTTCTCTAAGATCTTTCATCTTGTTGGCCGAGGAGAGAATGGCCTTGGCGGCGTTCACTGCTTCCAGGTCAGACGAGGCGATAAGAAGATCGTCCACGTAGACGAGGATGGCAGCGAGCGGTGCTGGGGACAGTGAGAGGAACAGGGATGGGCTAGTATCACTCTTAACGTACCCAGCGCGTCTCAGCGTGCAGGTGATCTCCTGGTTCCAGCAACGAGGTGACAGTTTCAGGCTGTACAAGGCCTTTTGTAGCCGGTACACGTGACTGGTACCATCCTCAAAGCCGGGTGGCTGGACCATGTAGATCTCCTCCTCAAGGTCCCGATTCAGGAATGCGTTGTTGACATCCATCTCATGGAGTTCCCAGTCGTGCTGTGCCACCTTGCTCAACAGCGTGAGCTTGGTCGTCATCCTTCCAACAGGGGCAAAGGTCTGGGTGTAGTCCATGTGAGGGACTTGAGAGAAGCCTTTTGATGTCAGGCGTTCGTTGTAGCGTTCCACAGTGCCTTCTAACTTGAGCTTCTTGCGTAGAATCCACTTGGCCTTGATGGCCTTGCGGCTCTTTGGCAAGTCCACCAGATCAAAGACGCCGTGCTCTTGGATAGCATCGAGCTTAGCCTGGCAGGTAGTGCGCCACTGCTCAGCGTCGGGGGCTCACAAGGCCTTAGGCACACTGGTGGGGTCGGGAGACAGCACTGGTGCACTACGTGTAACTAGGGCATATGCCACTGAGGGAGGGTCGACCGTCACCATGGACTCAGCGGCATCACGAGCAAGACTGTGCTCATGAGTAAGTAGTGCTATACCAGTGGCATAGCCAGGATGAACCTCAGCTAGGCCGCGAGCACTCAGGCCGAGGGCCTTTGTGCCCGGGTCACCGCTGACGACGATGTGTGTGGGGCGTGGAGGGAGATGCCCGCCAGGTGCCCGTATGTAGGGGTCCAATGGGGTAGGAATAGTGGGTGCCGCTAACTCACATGTCGGTGAGGACTGCATGACAAGCGCGCCACTCGAGGCTGGCATGGCCTCAATATCCGAGGACGGGCCCACGACAGACGCAGGCATGTCCACGGCCAGAGGCAGGGATGGCTCAGAGCCAGAAATGGACGCGGTCGCAGGAACCGGGAGAGACTCAGACGCGGAAGTAGGCGAATGATCAGGGGGAGCTTGAGACTCGGAGACACACTCGGACACACACTCGGACACGGGCAAGAGCGAAGAGTCGGGGGGAAAGGAGCAAGCCGTAGATAGGGTGGGGCTGGGGGTACCAGTGGGCACAGCCTCTGGGGACAGCCCCTGAGGTGTCGGCTTCGGAGTGACCGTACTAGACGGGGGTACTATGCCAACCGCGCCAGGAGCCTCCAGCATACTACGGGGTCCGGCACACCCAGGGCCATGAGCAGCACGCAGAGGGTGGATGTGGACAAGGTCGCGGAAGGCGAGATGCTCAAAGAAGAGAGCGTCACGGGACTCCACAATGAGGTGTCGCTCAGGGTCCCAGAACCGCCAAGCCTTCGATCGCGGGGTGACGCTAACGAAGGCGCAGATGTAGTCCCGAGGAGAGAGTTTGCTCCCTTGCTCCTCCGATGTGAACCAGACGCAGGCAAGGGAGCCATAGACACGGGCCATGTGTAGATCCGCGAGACGCCCGTACCACAGCTCGTAGGGCATGCGGTGACCTGGGAGGGGGCCGTGGGGAATGTCGTTCCACACCCAGGTCATGTACGCCATGCCCTCGAAGGTAAAGGCCTCAGGCATGGGATTGTCGGCGCCCATGGCACGGACCGCATCCTCCATGGTGCGGTTCCAACGCTCTGAGACACCGTTCTGCAAGGGGGTGGTGGGAGCGGAGAGGTTGTGGAAGACACCAAGGTCAGTGAAGGAGCAGGCCATGTCACCGAGGTACTCGCTACCACGGTCCGAGCAAAATTTCTGAAGGCGTTGGGGAGACTGGCGCTCCACCATGACCAGCCAAATGCGGACTGCAATGGCGGTATCGCTCTTTTGACGTAGATTCTAGACCCAGTGCATGCGCGTGAAGTCATCAGTCAACGTCAGGACGAAGCAACCGCACTCCTCCTGAAACTTGACAGGGAGCAGACCCATTAGGTCAGAGTGGACAAGCTCCAAGGGCCGACGAGCCCTGGAGACAGACGTAGGATAGGTGGACCGGTGCATTTTGCCTTCAGTACAGGCTAGGCAGTCAGTCGTGGGAGGCGCCTCGAAGGACACCACATCAAGACCGAGAGTAGGCTGAGTACGGATCAGCATGTCAACAACCCCCAAGTGCACATGACACAAGCGTCGATGCAGGAGACGGTGATGCTCGGGGGATAGAGCACCAACGACGAAGACACGAGCAGTGGGAGACGAAGGCAAGGGGGGGACACTCGCAAAGGACCCAGAGATGTGGTACAGATCATCGATGACCCTTCCACTGAGGATGGCCTCCTCGGTATCGTGCACAAAGATGCGAGAATCCACAGGTGTGTGCATGACACCCAGGTCCATCTTGGTGCAAACACGGACAGACAGCAGGCTGAGTTCCAGATTAGGGACAAACAGGACGTTGGAGATGTATACGAGACCAGCAGGCCCAGTGAACTGTACAACCCCAACACCCTGGACAAGGACCTTATGGCCAGTTGCAGTGCAAAAAGAGCGAACAGTGCCAACAAGATGCAAGACGATGAAGGCGTCACGTTGACACGTCATGTGATGGGTGGCACCAGAGTCAATGACCCAGGTGGCGTCAGTGACACGCGTACAAGGGGCAACGTGGCACTCAGTGACGGAACAAGGCGCGGCAGCAGGACGCTCGGCGCGCGACACGACAAGGCAACCAGCGGAGCGCACATGAGAAGCACGCAGCCAAGACACATCATCAGGTCCGTCACGCGCACATGTCTGGGCATGGGGACTACCACAGGCATCAACACGCAATGACACAGACGGTCCACATGCAGTACGACCCCTCGACTCAGTCCATTCACTCGCACCTCCCTGAGAGGAGCGTAGGGCGAGAAGCTGTTGCAACTCAGCGATCGTCTTGTCGCATTCCGTGAGGGCCTGGTCGCGAGAATCCATGGAGGAACTTGCTGTGGCGACGGACTCCTCTGGGACAGCTGCGGTAGTGGCGGCCGAGCGGGCGGTCGCAACGCAAGTCTGGTACATGCGCGCCTCGTGCGCTTGCTGCAGTCCACGGGTGACCTTGGCCCAGTCCAATGGGCGGCCTGTCAGGCGAGTGCAGTCAAGGTAGCGATGGTCATCCCCGCAGTTGAAGCACACAAGCCGACGGCCCGTCGTGCTACAGGAGCCGCTGCTGCCAATACTGTCGCTACTGCCACCGTTACTGCTGCTGCTTTCGTTGTTGTTGACGCGGCTGACTTTGCTCGTGCTGGTGCCACTGCTGGTCCCGCCGCTGGAACCACCACCTAACGATTTACGGCCCTTCTTCCCCTGAGTTTGAGCCATTGTTGCTGTAGACGACGTGGAGGAGGATGTGGCGACAACTGTAGCTGAAGCGGTGCTGCGGTGAGCGCCGTTTGCGGCGTCCATGGCGGCAACCTCCAGGAAGTGGAGGGTGGCCCAGCGCAGTAGGGTGTCATCGCTCGCCATGTCGCGAAGCAGAGTCTGGTCGAAGTTGCTGAAGAAGCACGCGTAGTCGGGGTGGATGTCGTAAAGGATGATGTGGAGGGCGGAGTACTACGCAGGGGCATCGTCTCCCAGCTCCTCGTACACGTGGATCGCCCGGCGCCGGTATTTAGTTGCAGACTCTTGAGCAATTTGACAGAGCGAGTTGAAGTCGGAGAGGCGCTGGGACGTCAGGGCCAAGGTAGCGCCCTCCAAAAGAGTGACAGCCAGTGCCCACGCATCACGAGGGTTAGCTCCCGAGCTGGTCAGCGGATCGCCAAGGAACCAACTGAAGTCTTTGGTGAAGTCTGGGGCGGCTATCATCAGGCCGGAGGCGGTGCGAACCGTCATCTGTGTCTGGGCGGGGTCAGACGCTTGGTATGGAGTGAGTTAGTAGGCAAGGACTCCTTCACTCATGGTCCACATGCAAAAGTGCGGCTCCCAAGACTTGAAGTCGTTCCCAGCCCGGAAGACGGGAGGGTCCGACTCAAACTTGGGTGGCTTGATCGTCGGCAGAGCGACGGCTGAAGCCACCGCAGGACCGGGCATAGAGGAGGCAACCCCCTTGCCCAGGCGGGCTCGCAGTGCCAGCTCCTCAAAGTTCAGAGGGCGGCGAGATGAGCTCTCGACGGCATCGATGCTGGAGCTCATGCCCTGGAGGGCAGAACTTGCCTCACGCGCTCTGCGATGCGCCTCTAGGAGGATGAGGCGTGCTTGCAGTAGCTCCTCCTCACCCTCTTTGCCAGAGTCGGAGAGGGTCCCCGCAACCTCATTTACATCACTGGCGTGAGCAAGGTGGTCCTCGCTTGAGTCTCTCGACGAGAGTTGTTGCTGCTGGGACTATTGCTGCTGAGGCAGTAGGCCCTTGATCAGGTCCTGAAGCTCAGTGACCTGCTTTGTCAAGTCAGGTGGCTCTCTGCCTGCAAGTCAGCCAATGCGCGCACCTGGCGTGCCAAGGTCGTTGGACTCGTTGGCCGCTGCTGTTGCTGTTGTTGCTGCTGTTACAGCTGCTGCTGTTGCCGCTGTTGCTGCTCCAACTGCTGTTGCTGCTGCAACTGCTGCTGTTGGTGCTGCTATTACTGCTGCTACTGCTGTGACAGCTACGGCGGCTACTCTTGCTGCTGTTGCTGATGTCGTTGTGGTGACAACGGCGGCAGCCGACATTGGCCACTGACGGAGCTGCCCTCGGCGACTGCATCGGTGGTGCCGCTGGCGGGGTTGTGTTTCGGCATGACGGCTGGTTGTCTGGAACTCCCGCTGTATTCTGTCGCGGAGATATCCACAGCGGGACTGTCACCGTAGAATTCCACCGCGGAGCGGTCACCGCGGAGTTGCCGCGGAGCTATCACCGCGGATCCGTCTCCGTGGAATTTCCGCGGTTTTGCCGTGGAACCTGTCACCGCAATCGCGTACACGCGGAATGCGACGGGGTGCCGCAACTTGCCGGGGCACCTCTGTTGGTGTGTTCCACAACCATCGCGGAGCTCTCGCAACGGGCGACCGCGGAACGTCCGCGGAACTGTCACGGACTTGCAATCGCGGAGCCCGGGGGGAGGGACCTCCTGCGGAATATCAGCATGTTCCAACACCGCTGCAGAGCTGTTGCGACAGAGTGTCGTGGAACTCAGGAGCGCCGCGGACCTGCCACGGCACCGTCACCGCGGGTTTACTCACTTCGAAATGACGCGAGTAACCGCGGTAGAGTCGCGGCACTATCGGCGCGTTCCGTTGCGGCCGCGAAGTTGTCACATCCGCCGCGGAGTTCGCGTCACCGCGAAGCACCTGGAGTTTTCCGCGGATCGACGTCTGCAGTTGCGGATCGGCCATGGAACTGTCGCGGATCTGCCGGGAAACTGTTGCGGACGTTTTAAGAAAACGGTCGGAAATATAGTGGGTCCTCCCAGGACCTCTCGTCGTGACGGTGGACGCTACTGCTGCTGCTGCTACTCAAGGCAACGGCTGCGGTTGCTCACTGGTGCCACGATTGCTGTGCCTCTGCTACGCAGCCATGCAAGCACTTGCTTGCTGCTCTGATACCATGACAAAATGCATGCAAGAATGTGCTAGACAGTGGGGCAGAAATCAACTGCAAGGGTCTCACTAGCACGACGCATCAACGTGTCTAACTGCAAACAATGTACAGGGAGAGATAACAACCGAGGCCTGGACAACCAAAATGTTGTCACGGACCTAGTGGATGCATGCACACACGCGGCGCACAAAGGCGCTACTTTCTAGCAGGACAAAACAGTGGCAAAAACCCAGTTTTGGCCGCATCCATGAGATCTATGTCTTGATAGGCTGCATGCCTCTGTGATGTCCCATAGCACGAATCTAACAAATACAAGAGTCTTGTAGACGCGTATCACCGCCAGCCGCCGGTCTTCTGCCATCGTCGCAAGTCTCAGGGATCTGCACGTGAATGGACATGAGTCGAGGGGTCACCGTAAGCTGTGTACGACACACACAAGAACAAGTGAGTGATGCCAAACAGGGCCACATAGCAGGAGACATGGACCCTAGGCACAACATGACGTTTGTTGGTTTATGTGCCATAGACATGTTGTGACCTCTGGCCTAGCTGCATACTCACCGCACTGACGCAGGTGACTAATGCTGGAGGGACATCGGTCCTGACGCTGTACCTCAAGTGGTGATAACTCGTGGGCGTTCAGAGAAGACAATCCAGAGTCGCTCGCAGAATTGAGTGTTCCCCCTACCACAACATCTCACAATATAAATGCTTGGTAATACTAAGATTTTTAGTGGGTTTTTGCTTGAGAAAGAGGGGATTGTGGCCGGGTTGTTCTCTCGGCCTGGAATTGCATATTCTTGAATATTAATGTGGGGAACAGGTCCAGGTTCTACCCTAGCTCGGCGTGGGTGAGAGCGAGGGTGGGCCCGCTGCTCGCTCGCTCGTCACCTCGCCAGCAGCTAAGGGCCCGCGAAACACCTCTGTCATTTGTTACTCAGACACTTGCGTTTTCTTCTTCGCAAAACCGCCGCCATTCATGGCGCTTTGTCTCTTGCGTGCTCGGTCCGTGCTTCCCTCGACCCTCACTCTCCCTCCTACCGGAATCCTCTATTCTCTGGTATTAGAGCAGTGGAGAGGGGAGGTGTTGAGCTCATGAATGGAGCGCTGGATCCTGGTGTGCGGCCAATCTTCGTCGCCACCACCGCTTCCGCCGCCACTTCAGTCACGAGAAGCACGTTCGCTCCTACGACAGCTCCCTACCCTCGCCCATTCTGTGGCGGGCAACAGCAAGAGCTACGAGCGGACACTCGCGGGTGTTCGCTTTGTTCACCCCCGAGGGATTGCTCCCGTCCGCAAATGCTGTAGATCTCAAACTACATCATCTACGGCAGTAGCTTGAGCAGCAGCACCACCACGCCCTAAGTCATAGCCTCCTCAGTAGCGACTACGACTGCGATAGTTGCAGCTGCAACGTCAGCAACTGTCGCATTTCCCTCATACACTGTCGCAGATACGCACCCGACAGCAGCAACAACGAAGTCACACCAGCAGCAGCAGTAGCAGCAAAGCGACAGCAGCAGCAACAACAGCAGCAGAGCGACAACAGCAACAGCAGCAGCCGCAAAGCGATAGCAAAAATGGCAGCAAGGGGAGCAGCCGTCATCATCCTCAGCTGCACTAGCAACCGGTGCCGATCCACTTGCAACAGCAGCAGCAACAGCAGCAGCAGCAGCAAAGAGACAGCAGCAGCAGCGGGACCAGCAAAGCGACATCAACAGCAGCAATAGCAGCAAAGTGGCAGCAACAGAAGTAGTAGCAGCAAGGCCACAGCAGCAGCAGCATCATGTGCCGATCCACTTGCAGCAGCAGCAGCATCAACAGCAGCAAAGCAACAGCAGCAGTAGCAGCAGCAAAGCGACAGCAGCAGCAGCAACAGTAGCACTAGCAGGTGCCGATCCACTTGCAGCAGCAGTAGCAGCAGCAGCAGCAACAGCAAAAGCAAAGCAACAGCAACAGTAGCAGCAAATCGATAGGAGAAGCAGCAGCAACAGCAAGGAGACAACAGCAGCAGCAACAGGTGCCAATCCACTTGCAGCAGCAGGAGCAGCAGTAGTAGCAACGAGACCGCAGCAGTAGCCATACATCTCTCCAGATACTACTGCTGCAATCTCAAATGCTTCACTTTCAGCAGTAGCTGCAAAGGACGCCCACCTTCTTAATACCTCAACTGCCACACTGGCGCACGGTGACGATCAAGACGCGGCCTCGTTGGTGAAGTACTACAATGGGGGAACGTCGCACCGACGTGAACGATGTTGTCGTGGCATGAGCAGTGATCGGGGGTCCGAGTCCGCCTCAGCACGGTCCGCTCGCGCGTCACGTCATCGTCCGGTAAGCGTCTCCCCTCCCCATTCTCTTAGGGAGGACCCTCTGCCGTCCGGCGATCCCAAGGTTCTTGCTTCCCAGCTGCACACAACGTTCCCGCAGGACGTTGTTTGTCTTGTGGGTATCGTTACGCGCACAACCTCGGCTATCATTGACGCAACGACGGCAGCTGCAGCCACCTTCGCCGCCACCGCTAGAGCCTCGCGTGCTCCTACCGCTACCTGAGCAGGGCGCGCTGCAGATTCGTACACAGAGGCCGTGGTTGTTGCTGGTCCCATTGCTGCAACGGCTGCTGATATAGGCAGAGAAATATCTGCTGCAACATCTGCCATTGCCTCTGCAACGGCCTCAGCCGCATCAGCTACAGCGGCAACCGCTGCTTCCATTCGCACCTCCACCGCAATCGCCATCACCGCAGCTTCATCTACTCCATCTGCCGCCTCCAGCCTCGTCACAGCAACCATCTTCGTTGCAGCAGTCTTCTCTACTCTTGCTACTGCCTGCACCACTAGAGCCTTTGCTCTGGTGGTGCCCATTGCCTCCACCGTCTCTCTTCTTTCTGCTGCCTCTGTTGTTGTGGTTCCTCTACTCCTTGCTTTTCTATGCAGCCCGTCCTCTTGACCACCTTGTCTACATATTGTGCCTGCATATCTTCCCTCTTCTCCTTCTGCGGTGGCTTGTCCTGTCTGACTCGGGGTGGGCTTTCTTGCAAATTTTTGACTCTTTGCCTCAGGCAACCCCACTTTTCCAACGCCCACTGGGGCTGGGGAAACTCTGCCGAAATCTGTCCGGCAGAGCCCTCGCGTCGTCACCATGCCTGGTGACGACGAGTCAGTCATAGTGACTCTTCAACGCCAGCTGACCCTCGCTCGCGAGGCTCAGCAGGAGGCTGAGGACCGCCTTAAGCTTGTTGAAGATAATCGCGACGCTTTTGCTGATGAGGTCGCCGCCATAGTGCTGTGTCGCCTCCCTGCTGCATCGGTTGGAACCAGTCACACCCCTCCTACAGGCACCTCTTCTTCTTCCTCTAACACTTCTGCTATTGCGCCCACTGGAACTGCCGCTGCTGCCGCCACTCTCCCCGCGCCTCGCCAGCATGACTTCTTCTCACAACCACCTTTCCTCTCCTGTGGGCTCGCCTTCACCTCCTGGGAAGTGCGCTTTAACGCATGGGCCCAAGGGGAGCAGCTGTGGGAGTATTACTCCCCAGCTGTTGCTCCATTCACTCCCCTTGCAACTGAGTCTACCCATGCTGTGCGCGCCCTCATCGCTGCCACTCCTGAGTTGCTGATTGATGATGTCGGCACGTTCAATGCTGATCCTGCTGTCCAGCGTCTTGCCGACCCTGTCGGTGCATATGCCATGCTACGTCGTCGCACCACTGTCACTGGCCAGGCTGCTCAGAGCGCCCTCACAGTCCAGTTCAACACACTTCTCATGCGTAGTGACGAGACCGCTGATCCCTATTGGTCTCGCGGCCTCAAGCTCCTTTGCGAGCTTGGCAAAGCAGCACCTGGCCAGCTCTCTGTTGTCCTCACCATGGTCAACGGCCTTATCCCAGAGCTGTCTGACCTTCTTCGTGATGTCAAAGCTGACGAGCTACAGCAGCCTGCCTCACAGCCCGTCCCCCCTGATTCCCCGCCAGGGGTAGGGCCTCTCTGGGATTTCACCTCCGAGCGCCTTGCTGCCTGGTGGACCAGTCTTCAGAACAAGCACCTCCATCGCTCTTCAGTTACAGGTATTGCTGCGCTCACCACTTCAGCAGCACCCTCCTTCTCCTCTGCTGCATCTTCCCCCGCCTCCACCGCCTCCTCTTCCTCTCCTGCGGCTGCCCTCGCTTCCCAGGGTTGTGGCAAAGGGAAAGGGAAGGGCAAGGGCAAGGGCAAGGATAAGGGTGCTGCCCCTTCCTCTCGGGTTCCGGGCACCGTTGTGTGCTGGAACTGTGGCTCTACTGAGCACTCTGCTCATACTTGCCCGGCTCCTCCGGATGACCTACGCCTCGCCCGCGCCATGCGCGCCCACTGGGCTCGTACCTCCGGCTCCTCCTCTACATCCTCACCCTCTGACTCTGATGGTCCGTCACGCTTCTCCGCCCCGCCTCCGGCTCAGGCTTACGCCGCCTCCAGCGTGCCTTCTCTACCACTGCCTGTTCCTTACCCTTGGGGCTGGCCACCTCCTTATGGTGCCCCTGTGTACTCTGGGCCCCCGTCCTCTGCCTACACTGCTCCACCGTGGTTCCCGCCTTCCTCCGGCGCGTCTACCCCAGCTCCGCCGGCGTCAGTGGATGGCGACCGTGGAGATCGGGAGCGTCACCTTGAGCAGTCTCTCCTCCAGCTTCTTCGCCTTCGTGATCAGGGAGGTGAGGGTGTTGCACCGCTGGCCAGAGGTCTTGTGTGTCAGACTGACGTTGTCCTTCGTGGGGATCCTCCGGGTCATGTTCTAGGTGCCTTGTGTGCGTCTGTCCCGTGGATTGAGCGTTGGCAGTCTGACTTTCTTCCTCGTTGTCTCTCCCTTTGTACCCTGTCTCCGTCCTCCATTGGCACTGTTGCGACGTCCAGTGTGCTGCCCCCTGTGCGTCTGTCCAGTGGCCTCTGGGTCCTTGACTCCGGGGCTACTCATCANCTCCTCCAGCTTCTTCGCCTTCGTGATCAGGGAGGTGAGGGTGTTGCACCGCTGGCCAGAGGTCTTGTGTGTCAGACTGACGTTGTCCTTCGTGGGGATCCTCCGGGTCATGTTCTAGGTGCCTTGTGTGCGTCTGTCCCGTGGATTGAGCGTTGGCAGTCTGACTTTCTTCCTCGTTGTCTCTCCCTTTGTACCCTGTCTCCGTCCTCCATTGGCACTGTTGCGACGTCCAGTGTGCTGCCCCTTGTGCGTCTGTCCAGTGGCCTCTGGGTCCTTGACTCCGGGGCTACTCATCACATGACGTCTGTGCGGTCCTCGTTCATCTCGTTAAGCCCCGTCGGTTCTATCCGCTTTGTTCGTACCGGGTCTGGTCAATTGCTGCCAGTTCAAGGTGTGGGTGTGGTTCGCTTTGTTGGCCCCAGTGGCGCACTATATCTGCCTGACATTTTGTACGTGCCTTTGCTAGAACTCAGCCTGCTGTCTGTGCCTTCTCTGGATGAACAAGGTATGGACTTCACTGCTAGCCGTGGTTTTGGCACAGTCTCTCCTTGCTCCTCCCACCATCATGTTCTTCGTGGCGTACGCTGTGGCAAACTCTACCGTGTCCCCTTGCACGCCCCCTCTACCCCGGCCGTCAGCGCTACCCTTGCTCACGTTGCTCCCTCCCTCACCCCTGACCTTGTCCGCCTCTTGCAGCGTCGCCTTGGTCATGTTCACACCGATGCCATTCATAGCATGTTGCATCTCCAACCTGCTCTTGGTCTCTCTCCCTCTACCTTCCCTGTCCCGTACCCTGCAGACTGTCTTGACTGTGCACAAGGGAAAATGCATCGATCTCCTTTCTCTCCTTCTGAGTCTCAGTCTTCCCATCCACTTGATCGTGTTCATGCGGATGTCATGGGGCCCTTGCCTCATGACCTCCTTGGTGACGTGGGACGCTACGTCTTGTGTCTTACCGATGCCTTTTCTCGCTTTCATTGGGTGTTCGCGCTCCGTCAAAAGAGCGATGTTTGCTCCGTCATAGAGTCATGGCTTGTCTGGGCTGAACGTGCTTGTCAGTGGTCGTTGCACATCTTCCGCAGCGACCGTGGCGGCGAGTTCCTTGGTCCCACCGCTCGTCTCCTCAAATCCCATGGGGTGTGTCTGGAGACATCTGCTCCGTACACAACCCAGCAAAACGGTGTCTCTGAGCGTTGGAACCGGACGCTTGCCGACGGTGTCCGCACGCTCCTGTCTGAGTCCGGCTTGCCACCACTCTTTGCCTTTGAGGCTATGTGCTACATGACGTGGGTCTGGAACCGTGTTCCCCACGGTCCCCTTCCCCGTACCGTCACCCCGTTTGAGCGCTGGCATGGCCGTCGGGCTGACCTTCGCCTCGCTTGGGTCTGGGGTAGTATCGATTCTGTCTGGCTGCCGGAGGATTTATGTGATGGCAAATTGTCCCCTCGTGGTCGCCTGTGCCCCTTTCTTGGGGTGTCCTCCCAGTCCAAAGCATGGCGCTTCGGGGACCCTGTCTGCCAGCGTGTCGTCGAGTCTCGCGACGCCTTTTTTTTTTAGTCGGTCTTTCTTCGTGACCTCGATCGCCTTCCCCCTGCCTCCTCTCTCCTGCCTCTCTCTCGGTTGAGGGGGGATGTCGGTCCTGCCATTCCAGCAGTTCCTATTGCATCACCGCAACTCTCATCCTCGTTGCAGTCCTCGTCATCCGGGGCTGTCCCTATCTTCTCTACGTCTTCTTCCCCTGACGTATCGTCCGCGTCCAGCTCCTCAGAAGCACCCTCCTCTCCAGTCACCGACTCTCCCCAGTCTACCTCTCCAGTCACCGACTCTTCCCAGTCAGCCCCGTCTCTCGCTATCTCGGGCACACCTCCACTTGCCACTTCACCTGCAGTCTCTCCCGTTTGAGTTTCTGACCCGCCTCTGCATGTTACCACTGGTCCTGCTCCTGCCTCACCCTTCGTCCGGGGGGGCGCCTTCGTGCACTCCCACATCGTTCTAGTGCTTCCCTCACCTCAGCACGTCCTCCTCCCTCTCAGACTGCACACCCCACTGTTCACCCTACCGGCATGGACGCGTTGGGCTTAGCTACTGAGGTTGTCCACCCTAGTTCCACCCTTGGCTACGCGCTCCTATGTTCGGAGCATGAGCGAGCCTTGGAAGCCGCCGTCTTGAGTAGTGCAGCCGAGTGTCACGCCACGTCGGCCACCACTGTCTTGCCCCCTGAGCCTTCCACTGTGCGTCAAGCACGTACAGCCTCTGACGCACAGCAATGGGAGGCTCCGATGCATGTTGAGCTCAACGCCCTTGATGATCATGCGGTGTATGAGCTTGTCGATCTGCCACCTAGGCGCAAAGCCATCGACGCTTATTGGGTCTTTCGGCGTAAGTACAAACCCAATGGTGCACTCGACAAGTACAAGGCGCGCCTCACAGCGAAAGGGTTCTCCCAGGTCCCAGGCATAGACTTCGACGAGACGTTTGCACCAGTCGGGCGATACACCACAGCTCGAGCACTATTCAGTCTTGTGGCCCACCACCATTGGGAGCTGGAGCAGATGGATGTGAACAATGCGTTCCTCCACGGACAGCTGGATGAGGAGATTTACATGGTCCAGCCACCTAGCTTCTCCGATGGCACCAACCGAGTCTGGCGACCGCGAAGGGCACTCTATGGCTTGAAGCAGTCGCCTCAGTGCTGGAACCAAGAAATCACCTCCACCCTTGAGAAAGGAGGATACCGACGTAGTACGGTGGATCCCTCTCTCTTTGTCACTCCACCCTCAGTCCCCTTCATGGTTGTTCTCGTCTATGTGGATGACCTGCTGATTGCGTCGCCCAGCCAGGCTGCTGTTAAGTCAGTGAAGACACTCTTACAGTCCGCGTACAAGATGAAAGACTTAGGGCCTGCCCGAGTCTTCTTGGGCATGGAGCTTGAGCGCAACCGTTCTCGTCGCACGCTTCATGTTCACCAGGCTGTGTATGTTCGTAGCCTGGGGGAGCGATTCACCTCCCAGCTTGAGTCCGCTCCCACAGCGTCGACACCCATGACCCCAGCAGGACAGAGGCTCCAGAAGACAATGGATGTGTCTAAGCTGGGGGAGACAGTCGATGTGACAGACTATCTTGGCGTCATTGGGTCGCTGATGTATCTGGCTACGACGACCAGGGCAGATGTCGCCTTCTCGGTGAACTTCCTTGCTCAGTTCTCACAGGCTCCTAGAGTACGACACATGGAGGCAGCATTGCGTGTCGTGAGGTATGCTCTCTCCACAGCACGCACCGGACTGTGCTATCGAGCACAGCCGTCGATTGTGGTGGATGGATACACAGATAGCGACTGGGCACATGACACTGACGCTCGGAGTCGTATAGCTTACATCTTCCTCGTTGGAGGGACTGCCGTGTCATGGAAGAGTGGCAAGCAAGGTTGCGTGGCACGCAGCTCCAGTGAGGCTGAGTATGTTGCACTAAGTGCGGGTACCTACGAGAGTGTGTGGCTATGTCGCTTGGTTCAGCAACTTCGCGTTCCCATTCACTGCATCACCCTGCGTTGTGACAACCAGAGCCCCAAGGCCATTGCCGAGCACGATGGTATGCATCACACACGCACGAAACACATCAATGTTGAGCATCATTTTGTGCGTGAGCGCATTGTTGCAGGTGATTTCCAGATCGCCTGGGTCGACACACGACAGCAGAGAGCTGATTTCCTCACGAAGGCACTCAGCAGTAACGTCTTCAAGGCAGTTGTGCACGCTGTTGGGTTGTTGTGTTCGCGTGGTGATCCTGGGTGAATGGTTATCACCTGTTTTCGTACAGTCGCATGTCACGCCTTGTGACGCTCGTGTCAGTTGGTGTTTGTGTGCGTCGGCTGTGGGTCATGGGGGAGTGTTGGTTTATGTGCCATAGACATGTTGTGACCTCTGGCCTAGCTGCATACTCACCGCACTGACGCAGGTGACTGATGCTGGAGGGACATCGGTGCTGACGCTGTACCTCAAGTGGTGGTAACTTGTGGGCGTTCAGAGAAGACAATCCAGAGTCGCTCGCAGAATTGAGTGTTCCCCCTACCACAACATCTCACAACATAAATGCTTGGTGACACTAGGATTTCTAGTGGGTTTTGCTTGAGAAAGAGGGGATTGTGGCCGGGTTGTTCTCTCGGCCTGGACTTGCATGTTCTTGAACATTAATGTGGGGAACAGGTCCAGGTTCTACCCTAGCTCGGCGTGGGTGAGAGCGAGGGTGGGCTCGCTGCTCGCTCGCTCGTCACCTCGCCAGCAGCTCAGGGCCAGCGTAACACCTCTGTCATTTGTTACTCAGACACTTGCGTTTTCTTCTTCGCAAAACCGCCGCCGTTCATGGCGCTTTGTCTCTTGCGTGCTCGGTCCGTGCTTCCCTCGACCCTCACTCTCCCTCCTACCGTGATCCTCTATTCTCAGAATCTAATGAATACAAGAGTCTTGTAGGCGCGTATCACCGCCGGCCGCCGGTCTTCTGCCATCGTCGCCATCTCAGGGATCTGCATGTGAATGGACATGAGTCGAGGGGACACCGTAAGCTGTGTACAACACACACAAGAACAAGTGAGTGATGCCAAACAGGGCCACATAGCAGGAGACATGGACCTTAGGCACAACATGACGTTACAGACGCGAGGCCATGACGAGAGACATTACTGGGTGCATGCAGACAACATTTGCAGTGGCAGTGACCCCGGGCGGCCCGACCGCCGAGGAGACCTACCGATGGAGTTGAGCGCGTCGCCGAAGGGAGGAGGCTCCAACGAACGGTGAGTGGACCTCAGCGTGCGTCAGCTCCACCGAGCAACACTTGGTGGAGGAGCGTCGAGTCTCGCCGTCAATCGTCTGCACGCTGATGTACACAAGCCGGGAGGACACAGCAGAGTAAAATGAGAGATGCAAGAAAAACAACAACAGGGTGAGCGAATTTGGTCACAAGAACACTTGTCATAAGGAGATGAGGTGTTTAAGCCAAATTCTCTTAGGCGTGAAAAAAAATGAAATCTACTCAATAACTGCAAAAAAATCGGTTCCAATAATTTCTATTTGAGAAATGGGCAACTATATGCGAACTGCTTGGTTTGCGACTCGCATAGACGCTAGGTGACGGGTCCACATCGCGACGATGGTAGGTTCCTGTTTCGCTTGTCAGTACATTATAAATGTCGAATTCAGAGTTTTATGCCTAGTTTATGCCTATTTTTAAGCCGCACATAAGCGACGACCTGCAATCGTTGGAAACCAGTCTCGCATGTACTGTTCGAGCAACCGAGTAGACAGCGACCCTAATCGATAGGAACCTTTTTTAGTTCTCAGCAGGTTGACGAAGTTTCTCGTACACACACCATATTTTTCTTCGATTCAAACAAACAGGATCCATTTCACAGGCACCGACGAACAGTACCCAAAATTTTCCAAACAGCGAGAAAGATCCAACCCACAGATCGTGCAGACTCCAAGGCCGCTCTCATTGGTCAAAGATGCATGTGCTGAGATCCTGATTCGTCGGTGTATTTGAAACATTTTTGTCCCATTTCACCGGAGCTATCGAAATCAGACAAGAGTATTCGAAGAGTATTCGTCCATCCGTCAGTTTTGATCCATGCATGAATTTGACGGCATTCAACATGATCGTTTTTCCCCTTAGACGGGCATCCAATGGGACGGCGCTCCTAAGACAGGCCCCTCTGACTGACCAGGAAGGGCGAAGGCATCATCTAGCTACAATTTCCGACGGAAGGCAGCCCGCGTCAAGACGGGTGTCGAACAAGGCACTTCAGACCAATTTATCCTTGAGAAATACAATGAAAAAATTGTGCGAGTTCTCGTGATACGTGATTGGGACGTGTTTTTAAGGAGCTAGTTCCTACCAGCGAACGCTGGAGGGTTCGGTGTAAATGGAATACAAGCTCATTCTTTTAATGTACCCATGTAACATGAAAAATCAATGTGTGAAACTCATGTGCCCAAGAGCGGTAATAAAATGTTAGACATACCCAATGCAAGTTCATGCTCAATTGCGATATGTGTATCGGATTAAGAAGAAAACAGGAGATATATTAATGTATAACTTGTAAGAATAAGTATCTCTCAATCGCCAGTTTTCATTTTCTGACCTCACAATCCCCCTTTTAAGGATGTAGAGTTTTTTCTGTTTTGCACAGGCGGAACACTTGCCAGTGTTGTGCCTGTGCAAAACAGAAAAGCGAAGAAGAAGCTGTTCAGCATCTTTCAGTCTCCTTGCCGCCGCGCTATTGCGTGGTGCAGAGCTGCTTGCGCAGGGAGACACCCGCCTGCCACCAAAACCGCGGTTTTCGCGCCTTTCACGTACCCTCGTTTGCCTTGCCACGTTGACTCGCCGAGGCAGAGGTCCGCTCTACCTTGCCCTGCCTCGGGTTTGTGTCTTTTCCCGCCCTCCGCCGTCCTGTGTTCCCCGCGTACCCCTGCACTCCTCACGCTGCGTCGTCGCCGCTGCCGTCGTCTGTTCTGGCTCGCTCCCCTTCTGACAAGAGCCGCGCCTGTGCGCGTGGGGACCAGCAGCACGCGCGCAGCGTTCTCCAGTGAGCGCGCAAGCGCAGGGAAGGTTGGGTGGGGTGCGAGATCGCGTCCGCGGCGTTTCCGCGCTACTGTGCTGCATTCGCCGGGAGAGGGGAGAGGAGAGAGGAGCCAGGAGTGAGGAGAGGAGAGAGGGAGGAGAGAGAAGAGGAGTGAAGACGACAGAGGAGAGAGGACTGAGGAGAAAGGGGAGAGGAGAGAGGAGAGAGGAGGGAGAAGTTAGGAGAGAGCAGGGAGGAGGGAGGGGAGACAGAGGATGGGAGAGGAGGCGGGAGGTGTGCAGTAAGGTCGTGGTGGCAACGTCTGGCAGTTTAATGTGGTGTGAAGGCCTCAGGTCTGCCGACGTCAGCCCTAAGTTGAAGGGCTCTTGAGTGCAGGAGGAGGACTAGAGAGGACTGAGGAGCAAAGGTGACAAACTGGGTCGGTTACTTGATGTGAAGATCGCCAAATCTCTCTTCTTTCCGCAATCTTCCTCTTCCCGTTTCCCAATTCTCTCATCCCCCCC